>CANUEZ040000056.1:602500-812500 GCA_948099385.1 Fasciola hepatica | reverse complement strand
TTCATTAATTTATTGGTGACCTTTAAACGCTATCAGTGAGGCCGATGTTTTTTAGGTTTTTAGTCAGGTTTGCCTGACAAGCAATTCTCGAATGTCTGTAATTAACTTGATAAGGTTTTATACGGAATAATGTCTTGTGAATATAACAATAATGAAGTCGAACAAGAAATGGCAACAAAATATTAGCCATCCCTACTTGTTGACTGTCGACGTTGATTTCGTCGTCTGAGTGATTTAGAAACAGCTCTTGAAACGAACTATCGAGAGTTGTTGTTTGTTGTTTACAACGGGTGACGAACAAGTTACACAAATCGATCTTGACAAGTCAAAAACTCTTCCTAGCATTTCGTAAGATGAGTTTAGGCTTTCTTTTGAAAAAATCAGTAAAACCCCGGCTAGTTTCATTGGATAATGGAATGGTTGACCGTACATACATGAACTGATGGAGACAAGTATCAAGGTATAAAATCTTCAACATCATTGTTGAACTGTTAAACGCTTTAGACGGAAATGCCACATCAAGTAGTCCAATCGGGTTGACCAGGTTTATCTCAAGGGTTGTTGTTCCCTCCGAGCAACACACATTGTTTACTTGTTCGTACAAGCTTCTTTGTTAATGATATAAAAAGTCTGTTTAATACGAAGCATTGTGCTAATTGCGCGCAAAACCGTTTGGTATTTTGCTTGCTGAAGCCGGTCTTTGTGCTATCAGTCGACAAGTTTGATAATGGAAACAAAAAATTGAACCCTGAGAATTCCAACACGCTTAGGGTGTTACCGATTCGGAGAAAGTGTTCTGAGGTACATTTGCAAGCAGCAATTTGCACGGTCCCAGATTTACAAAATACCACTTTTGTAATGATTCAACATGCAATCCAAGCACCTAGCTAACCTGTGAACATAGAGGAGGTGCTGTCACTTATTTTGTCTTGCATTTTATTTATAGTCCTTAGTGCGTATCCGCTAAATCTCAAATAGGATGCACCGTCAGTGCATATGTTTGCAGATAGGACACATTGCAAGAATAAGCGAAAAGGATGAAGCACAAATGCTTTTCGCCAGTAAGATAAGTCAGGTCGATAAACTATGTACAACGGTTTGAATAGTTCTTTCTCAAGACCTTAGTGTAGCAAGATTAAACCCTTAACTTTCCGAGCATTTCAACGCCATTCTGGACAACTGTCTATAACCAGCAAGCTAGTTCCCTTGCACACCTTTGCAGTTTCGTTGGTCCGACTGTTCCCCTTTGGCAGCTTGATCCGTAGCTCCTCACATGAGCTATTCATCTGATTGTCCGAGATCTTGACGGGTTGCATCTACCATTCAGCAGGACACTTTGTATCTGTTGAGGGACGCTTCCGATACATTCATTGTCTCTTCTTTGGTCTACAGCTCTCGACCGATCGGTCCTATCGGTTTCATATCCAACTTCTTCTGTTTCTATATTGTTCCTCATTACAATATATTCGCGGGGACACCCTGGTTGGCATCTGATGGTTTGCCTAAAGCCCACGCGAAGTAAAATAGCGTACGTTTGTGAATGGCTTGGACGATGAGCGGTAATTGACCACACACCGCTGTGTAGCTTCTAAAGACCAAAGAGAAACGAACAAAATAATGGAAATCTGTGGGACACGATTAATCACGAAGTGGGAAAAATCCCTGAGAACAGTCTCAGAAAGACTGGCAATTGTTGTGTGAATCAAAACTTTGATCGTCATTTGGAGTCTAACATGAAACTCGGAAGAAATGTACTACTGATGATTCCTAACATCCAAAATGAAAAGTTTATTTGTCTTTGATTAGAACAACGTTTGTCGAAGTAGCTAAAATGCCAATTGCACTTGGTAATTCAATAATGAACAGCTGCTGTGAAAATTGACCAGATTTTCTTTCCGGTAGACAAAGCTTCAACATAATCAAATGAGAATAAACTCGCGTTTTCAGGAAGAAAAATAAAGGGCGATATATATCTCCCTGATAGACTCCTTTAATTAAAGAACACTGCTGTCATTTGTCTGACTTTGATCTTATAATTAATGTAGAAGAAGAACAAAAAATCGTTTTTATTATGGTAAATGTTCCTAGGAAAATTTTAACTAAGCTTTCCTCAGGTATGCAGCAAAATAGTTTTTAAGTAAAACCCTACTGATATCAGTCAGCGTACTTTGTCTGTTGATGCTCACATTCAGTCAGCAACCAGTATCCATCGGTGAAAAAGTGATACACGAAACGATTGCTCTTCTTTGATTATAGATTTCACAATCAGACAATAAGGAAGTATTTCTTCAGGATCAACACTGCTGAATGAGTGACCGATTCTTTGTGTTAGATAAATAATGATGCCTTTTGACAATGAACCATTCGACGCTCAAGTCATTCGTAAAAGTAAAACCGAAAACCGTTGCTTGAAAAATTCACCGAATTCCTGATTGCGGTCAGAAGTCGGCCAAAAAATAAGATTTACCAGTAGCTTCAAAAACGTATCAGTAATATTCATGACAAGCGGAAAAGCACTAGGAATTTTCGCTGTTTTTTTCTTAACAGTTCAGTCTTATTCATAAACAACCTGATTTACATTGCGTTGGGCTGCCAGCGAGGAATTTTATGTTCCCTTGATCTATCTAGTTATTTTGTTCGGCAGTGATCCTAACCTAATTGATTAGATGACGTGAAAAGTACGTGACAAAAGTTGCAATCAATTCCAGTTCATGAATTTCTTTGAAATTTCTATAATAATAAGCCGCACTTGGTGCACAGACACAAGCGACATCCTAGAATCTCTAATATCGTGGCACTTATTACGGTAACAATCTAATGAACTATTTAAAACTAGAGGCTACTCACGGAATTCCACAGGATTAACTTCGTCTATTTCTGTGAACACCACTGTGAAATAGATTGATTGGGAAAGCAACACCAGAGCTGGTAAGAATATCTAGTTTTTGCCCCAATTTCTAACTCAAGTAATTTATATATGTCGTATTTTATTGTCGAAATTTAAATGGCATTATAAGTTTTGAATTACTTTATCCTGATTACGTATGGCTGCAACCTGGAAAATATTCTGTTACATAAACGCAACACTTTTTGACTCGTGAATAAGGAGGTCTTCCTGGTTATCCTATCTCTAGGTGACGAATGCAACATGAGAATATTATTAAGTTCGTCATTTAGTTGATGTAACCAACCCATCAACGAGAGAAAACGTGGAACGCAAAAGGAAAATATGAGAACTAGTTCAGTACTACTGAAGGTTAGAGTTTTCTTCTGATCGACTACTTGCTGGTTTGCCATTCTTTCTGATTGCGTCTTACACACATTTGAGCATAGAGTGTACTAACTTGGTGATTAAGCCAATAATTCTCCCTTTCTCCGATAGGCACGTCACTATCTTCGTCAGATTTCAGTGTAGAGAACGTTCTGTATAAAAGGTATTGAGTTCCAATCTGAATCCGAATCGAAGCCGTTAGGGGGGATTTGTAAAATACGGCAACTCTAGTGAGCTCTAGGTTTCAGATGTTCACGAACGTTAACAACAAATTTGAATCTCTCACAGAAAAAATGTCGGTAATCTCTCGCAAAACATGACCTGCAGCATTACAATGCAAAGTGACTATCCTCTCGGATGAAATTCTGGTTTGGCATGAAGTAAAGTTATGGTGCATGAGTGCAATTGATCTTGACACTATTAAAGGTTTCTTCCCAGTACGCCTACAACGAGATTTACTACGCCACACCAAAGTCCAAGTCAGCAGATGCTATGAGTACTGCTACTATGATGTTTGTAAAATCTTTGTCCCAGACCACGTTCTCGTATGCACTAAAAGCTTCATCACACACCTGGCACTTTTCATCAAGGTGAATCGATCGCAAAAGCGATGTCTTACGTGATTAACATTTCTTCCTGAATTCAATGGATGAAGACATCTAAGGCCTGCCGGTTTTGTTTAGGCCGAATGCTGTTTCAAATTGCCTGGCTTCGTAAATCTTCGTAACGACGAACAGGAATTTTCTGGTAGATTTCAGTGAATAGAGGCTAGGCTTTTTCAGCATCCTTGTTATTGTCATGTGAGTGACGTCATCATCTATTTTACGTGTGTTGACTTGGCGCCTACCACGTTTTGTTCTGACTGTGTTTACCTTTGGTAATGCTGCAAATTGTGTTTGTGATTACGGCAACAATTCGGCAGAAGTCTCTAACCGAAACACCCACCAGATGCACCCGGAAAATCTACTTCCTGTTAACCTTGCTTAGGCGTTGAAATTTTCAAAGAGCCTGATTTCGTGGTCGCAGAAGGCATACGAATATTCAGCGAACCACGAACATCATAGGTTGACATGAACATTCTTACCCGATTAACCCCAAAACCAGCTGTTAATTTGCTACTTAGCAAAGACACTGCGTAGTGTTCTGCTAACTAGATTTCATCGTTCTTGTTGCTTTCTGTTCTGCACACGTGTGCCTGATACATCGGTAAAACAAGAACTATTCCCGGCAAGATCGAAATCTAGTTATCAATGATTAAAACAGCTTGTGCTGGGTCTTACCTACGGAAATTTTAAAAATGGTCGTACATTTGATCTTACTATTTTCTGACTTACAAGATTCAGGACCATTCCTCCTGGTCATCAGGGTCACACAGGCTCAACTAGTCACGGATCACCACGGCTTGTTTGATGCAGGATAAGAAATTTACGAGGGGCAAACGCGTACATGTATAACTGAAAGCACAGTCAGACAGTGATAGGCGAAACATTCTGTACAGAATATGGTTCAACAAGCAGTGAATGCCTAGTTCATCATTGGGAACCAAGAAAGTACTCTACCTTGGTTTCATCCTTGTTAGAAATCATCAACAGTGAGCATTCACCCAGCTCACACTGAGACTCTCCCCGGGGTAAGCGGCTGTAAGTCGAATACCTAACTACCAAGCTATCCGGGCTGACACTCAAAGATTTGTTTGAACTCATGCACTTTATGATATAGCCCCTTCTACTGCTGGTTTTGAATGTTAGCAAAGCATTTCTGACATAGCAATCTGCTTCTGTGATAGACAAGTTCTGTTTAGGAGCCTAAGTACAACGAAGGCATTCTGTTGAACAAATTACATCGATTGACTGCAATAAGACTGTGACTTGTAGATTAGATTCTTACTTACTACGATTCATTCTTTGTTGACTGAGTGATATTAGGGGATGATCCAAAATGTATTGTCTAAAGTTCAGTCTCACAAGTTTTATCATCGTACTTGGCTGACAACTGTGAGTTTAGTCCAGAAACTTTTGGTGTTTGTTGTAAAGCGAGTTTGCAGAATGACATAACATCTTAGCTTCCAGCAAACTCATGATATGAACAGAAACGGCTGTTGAAAAGAAGCCAAAATCCAACTTTCGGTTAACCCAAGACATTCGCGTGTTACGTAAGTTGGTTGTGTTTTGCAAACAGCATGTAGAATACTAAAATGGGCTGAAACTTTCTTAAGCGATTAGCTGCTAATACACGACCGGTTACATTATTTTCAAAGGAAATAGGTATGGCGAGGGTAGTTTGATCACATTAGAAATGTAGATAGTTTCATTGAGAAAAAAATGCAATAAGCCTTTATCGTATTTTACTATTCAATCATTGTTCTTTATAACAGTGTTATATTTTCATTAGGTTTTAATCGAAGGATCAAAAGAATCGTTCAAAAGTAAGTTTACCAAATTGTGATCAACTTTTCTGTTGACGAAAACAAAGAAATTTCGATAACCACGAGATGCGTTTATTGACACGAAGAGCCTTGATCTTAGATAATAGAGAATCTACGGCTCTCGGTGTTGGACTTTCGGGCGCGAATAATGCAAGTGTATTTTCCTTTATCTACTTTCGATAGTGTTCTGTTCAACCGTAGTGTTTTCGAACATAAGTTAGTTTTAGGAGTGTTTTCAATCCTACCTTCTCAACTCGGCACTGATAACACATGTTACAATACATTGAAGGCGATGAAATTAGGCACGCAAGATAAGAAGTCAATATTTATCCTATTTCGGTTGAATTCTGGTACAAAGAGACCAGAATACACGTTATAACCTATAGCCAAGAAATCTTTAAAACTCACTCGTGGTCACTTCTCCCAAATTCATAATGCTTTTTGTAATGAACTTCAGAACCCTAGCTTGGCACCGTTTTAAGAAGCAAGATGACAAAACTTTATTAAAAAAACATCTCTCACTTGGATTCGGTAAGACATTCTTCGGATAATTTTTAGATTCAGCTTTCCAGAGATTCAAATGAAAAAAGGTTTAGATTCTGTTCAGAAACAGTAAACTACCTAGATCTTTGCCTATACCCACCGTAATAACCATATAGGAATTTATTTTGTGTTAATTCTTGAATAACTGCCACTTTGTTTTCAGTGCACCGCATCTGTGCCAAGTCGGTGTATTAACAACCGAGTAATCGATACTGGCTTTAGAAACCTGAGATCCAAAACACGTTTTGATGTTTGTACTGGGATTCAAGGCTTTTGGTCACGCTATTAGATCCGACCAAGAGCAGGCATATGTTTACCACGTGGTCAGATTGTGCAAATACATATGCAGACACGCACACAGATTCACCTGAAAAGGATTCGGGGAGATATTGCACTCACAATCAGATCAGTTACTGGATTTCCGGAATTGGCTGAGACAGATGTCATTTCCCTTCTGAATACTTCGCGTTGTACATGTCCTTAAGCCAACCGGTGATCTTACTCATACACTTCAGTTATTTGATGTTATTTACTAAAAAAATGAAAAACAACAAAGCAAAGGAGAACAGAGAGATTTGTTTGGTTTACACGGTAACTTCACTTTTTTTTAACGTGAAACTCTATGATAGACGACTCAGGAACCAATATCACTTGCACGAGTTCGCACCAGATTGGGTCATGAAGAAAACTGCTGATAACTTGTTGCTTCACACAATTCAGTGATTTTTGATGGTTTCTCCTACTTGATGTGATTTTGCGGCTACACAAACTGAAGTATGTATGATTTTAAGTTCAGCGGAGTAAAGTACATGCGTGTATTCTAGGAATGCTTGGTATGTGTTTAGAGTGCAACAGCTTGGTTGCCATATATGTTTATTCTTGAAGCCTTTATCTCCATCGTCTCTTCGATGTTACTAATGCACAATTATCTTCAGCTTTCATCTATACGGGTGAGTCTTAGTCCAATCGATAAGCATTTGGTATGCACGGTTTTTGTACAAACATCTGAAGGGTAAAAATTTACATATTAGAAAATTCTGATTCTCTGTAGTCAATCTTTGCTTGAAATGAACAGCTTTTTCCAGAATAAACCATTTAAATTATAACTATCTTGAAATAAACATTTCTCCATCGAAGTGGTGATGATGAAGTGTTAGGTGCACTGAGCACTTTCTGGAATCCAACGGTAACATGTCACCTATCAAAAAACTAGTTTATTGGCGTTTCTAGTTAAAAACATCTCCCAAAGCACTTTTTGTTTATGCAAGCACTGATCATCGCACTTTGTTACTGAATAGCCTGCGTCAAGATGTCAACTGGTAAGTTGAGAAATATGATAGGATTCAGTTTCTCACCGTATGATAGCCGCCTTTACATATATCTCCTGGACAAAACACGGTAGTCTTCAAACCACATTTCTCCCTCTTAGAGCATACTCTCGAGGAGCCGTCCGAGCAAGCACAAAGTTCCAGCCCCGACTGATTTTACCTCTGAAACCCCACAAGAACGAACACCACTTTTCGAGCAGATACGGTCACCGATAGAAAACAAAATGGAATATTTTCTCAATTTCTAAAAGTAATTTAAAAATTGATCAGAGGGACACTTTTGTTCAAAGAAAGCAAGAGAACTTATTTCAAGGAGATTCGTGAGTATTTTTTTGAGAACAGGTTTTCGCCAATCTGGACTCAATTTTTGACAAGCAGACACGCATTTCCGCATCCTGCATCTGTAGTCGTTCGCGCTTCTTGGGTTTCACTTTCTCCAACGTTGAAAATCCAAATTCACAGAGGCATGAAGAGCCAAAGGGCAGCAAGGACTTGACTGCTTTTTCAATTCATTCCGGATATTGGCTTCGAAGTGAGATCCAAAAAATGACAATTCTTGCTGGCTGAATGAAGCCTTGTAAATCGAATCACTCTTCAAGTCAATGAGGCTTTCTTCTTCTGCCGTTGTCATGAAACCGTTGTAAAAACCCACGAAAGGATTAATTACCCATTCATTTTGTTTTACATTCAGTGATGGAAAATACTTTGAAAATGCCAGTGCGAGACTTTGAAGAGCCTCCTGAATTTCTTGTGGAATTTTGATTTTGTCAGGAGATGAGTTGACACCAGGGAAAAAAATCAAAACTAGAGTTTTCTTAATTGGTATTCTACAACTGCAGCTTGTCTTCCGAAGCCTTTCGTTTCCCAATGATGATGATAATTGTTTCCATAGCTCTTTGAAGACTCAAATGCAGAGAGTTCAATTTACCACAAATGTCATTCAGAAAAGATACTGGCAACCACCAAACGTCGTTATGCAGAAACTCGAAATCATTAGTATCTTCGGTCTCAAAGTACGAAATAGCTTCTATTCGTAAAAGTATAATGCGGTCGAGAGCTTTGCCTTCGGAAAGAAATCTAGTGTCGGTATGTAATAAAGAACCTTTGTAGTCGGATTCCATAGCCTCGCATAAGGACGCCGAAATTCTAGTGCGCAGTGGATTTGACTTAATGTAGTTAACAACTTTTATGACTTCATTTAATGTCGTGTAGAGCAGATTGGGGAGAGCTCTGGAAACTAAAACTTCACGATAAACCATGCGATGTACAATCTTAATATTTCGATCCTTTCCTCCGATCTTGCATAGAAGGAGCTCCCCCCCCCCCCCTCGTGCAGATACTGATGCATTTTTACCATTTCATTCCTCTGGACTTAGCGTTTTGATCCACCAGTTCGGAAATATCTTGACCTGTAGTAGTTTCCTTCAGTTCAGAACGAAAAATGTTGGTTCTGGATCTGATCATTTCTGATGATTCACAAGAATGCAAGCGACTGGGCTTGGCAGAGTTACAGCCAATTCATAACGTCTTGTCAGAGAATGGCTATCCAGAGAAATTCATCAACTGCAGTATGGAGTACGAACGAACAACAGAAAGATTACCAGGGATAACCAAGAAAATTCTGTTCATAGGTCCCCTCCAAAGGTGACGCCGCAGCCGAGAGAACTAGTAGGGTTCTATGCACTGCTGTCAAAGCCATATTTATCGCGGCTACGCTAAGATGCCAGTTCTCAGTTAATCCTGTCATCAGATGTGAAACTAAAAATAAACTGCTTTTGTCAACCTCATCAATGATTATCTATCAATTCAAGTGTGCCTGTGGAGCCACTGATGTGGGTCGAACGACGAGGCATTTGTCGAAACGCATCAAAGAGCATCAGCCAAGCTGGCTTCAACGCGGGGCGAATGGCACGGTTTCTAGCTCAATTACTGCCATTTGCTAAAATCAGGCCATCCGATCTGATCGGAAAACGCGTTCCTTTTTATGTACAGAGTACCACTTAAAAAATCTGATGCAATCAGATGCCGAACGCTAGCGATAACTAAAGCAGTTAACATACGGGTCCTTAAGCCTGAGCTATGTTCGCAAATAAAGTCAGTCCATGACCCTGAGATTCCCTGGCCAAAGAATGATGACTTCACCGACGAACGCATTGCCTATCCGGGTCGATAATTGTTCACACGATGAAACTCACCACAGCCCCTACGTATCTCCTGTACCAGCCGATCTGTTGGCCAACTAACTGATCGAATGACAAACCGACCGATATACCTACCGACTGCCCTCTCACCTTCCTCCCTTTTTTCTAACGACAAATAAATGTGATTGTAATGGCTTGAAAATGAATAATCAAAAACGTGTTCGCCCACACCACGTGTTTAGACATCTTTAATTCTGTGTGAAATCGTATCTGCTGACAAGGAAACCGACTTTATTTTTGCACTATCCTCGGTTCTAATCATGGGATTAGCAGCAGTCTCTAAAGCAGGCCAAATAATGTTCTTAGCGTCAGTGCGCAGCTTCCTTTTCTTAGCTAAAAGGTGTGTAGTCTTGTAGCTTGTGAGTTGAGCATTTTCGGACATAGGACAAAAACTCTTCAGTTTTTTTGATTGTTTTTATAAATTGAAGTGAAATTCCTCAAAGTAATCTCTCGTTTTGTCTGCATGTTCTAGATGCATTGTTATCAAATGTCTAGAAAGTTTACTTCGTACGGTAGCCTCTTTTGAGAGTGTCACAGAGCATGACAAGCAAATTGGAATTGAGTTGCGCCTTCCGATGCAACGAAACCGAATTCGAGATAAGCATGATCGTATATGTGTCTCAATGAGCTTTGTCGTTTCGAGTGTTTTGTTTTGTTCTCACTCGTTTCCTCTTCCTCACTATCCCGAGATCGCATCACGTACTTGCCCATTAGTTATGCTGGAAAATATTTTAGAATAAATAAATATATGGAATGATGTAATGCAGTTTCGAATCGAGGCCGGGATTTCCAAATTTCAATATTATCCGGTAAACTTCGACATCTACTGATCTTCAAAATTTCAACAAATTCTTATCGAATCACAAGAAAAGGGTTGCCATTTCAAATATTTCCCGTATGTTTTGCTACACTCTTGAAATTTACCGGCCCACAACGAATGCCTTTCTGTAGTTCTCGCAAGTTCATTGGACTCGTTTGAAAACTTTGGTAATGAGTGCTTAGGATTTCCGCGTATATTCTCCACGTTGCTGTGCTCGCTTTGTTGTTTGCGACAGCCATTGGAAATCCACGGTGCTGACTGTTGCAAAACGTGCTTTTAGCTTTTGATCCCACCAAATGGAAGGCCACCGAGTCCACTTGATATAACCACTGCAACTTTGATACCACTGCAGTAGAAGTCGAAAATCTCCATAAATCGTGATGGAATGGTCGGCGAACGAGACATTCGTCCTCACTTGTGATAAGATAAAAGTAAAAGAGAAGGATAAAACCCAACAAATAGAGAGAAGTCCCTGCCCAACGTTTTACGAATTCTGGAGCAAAAGGACCTAATAGACTCGACTATTTATGAACAGATAAAGTCTACAGAAACCATCATTCCCAAATTATGTGGATTACCGTGAACAAGAATAGTAAGGATTATTACTTTGCACAATAATAGAGGTTCTCTGATGAGAATTGCATCCCATTTCGGTATAGGGAGAAGGCAAGCTTGCACACATTTCCTTTACCTCTTTTTGTTATGTAACAATGGTACAGTATTTCAGGAAGGGGAAGGGGGTCGTGACAAACCTGAGTCTACAACTTATGGAACGTGACCGGCTGCCGTGGAAGCAGTATTCAAACCCGAAATGGAAGGTTTTGGAATTCCCCATGATGAGATTTTGACCACCGCCGGAATGAGGGTAGCATCAAAACTGGTTCGGACCGAGAAACTGCAAATTCGAGAAAAATCTTGCCTTCACTTCTCGGTTTCCTCAGTGATATCAACGGTTACATTTAAAATGATTTTCTACCGCTCGTTCGGAGCATCTGCGGGTAACAGGAGCATTGCTGTAGGGGAAAGCAATGAAGGTGTCTCTTAATACGAAACACATTGATTTTCGCGACAGCATTGGCTATTAGTACAAATTCCAACAAAGCCAAAAGATTAGCTTCAGAAAAGTTTGAAAGACGAGGCTTCGTCAGTTTTGAAGGAAGGGTTACCAAGTTCGCTGGAGTGCTTTCCTACTTTGATGAGACTGGTCCTCATTTTAAGGCCGTTCCGTCAAGCAGTTTGGTTGTGAAAAGTGATCCTAGCAGCCATTTATGATTTCCCTATTAGACAAAAACACCACACGCAAGAGGGATACAGAGGCGTTAATCTCAGGAAATTACGACGACGATGAAAAGATGGCTGGGTGTGAAAATGTCCCAATGAGGAGTTCAGTTCATGCCTCACAACTTTTGCGGAAATTCGCGTACACCGAAGACAACAAAGCAGGACACAACGAACAGTTGATTCCTTACTGATCAAATGAAATTCTACGGAAAATTTTCATGTCTTACTCCAAAAGCAATGGAGCTTGAAGCTTTCAGAAGCTTGGTGGGCGCTGAAAAACGGTCTTTGTGTTTTAACTACATGTTGAACTATTTTATGAACTTCCCTCTCAAGGGTGAACACCTTCGAGGAGCGAACAGATTTTGTCGGTCCCGATGATTTTCTCTCGAGAGAAGAAAGCAACGTGTATGTTGTCTGCACGATCATATTATATTCCGACGTCATGTCGATCTTCGTACCCTGAATTTCAGAGTATAGTTTCAGTCGTATTGCCCGGCAATACATCATACCTACCGGACCTAGTGAGACACATAGCCTGGTCCAAGCACCAAAAGAATTACGTGGGCTTGTGTGGGCACTTGTCATGCATTGAATGTTACGTTGCACATCTGATCAGGATTCAGACTTGAAGACATTCAGCCATAATCGGTCAGATAATAGCGTTGTACCAATGGCATTTCGACCAGGCGCACATCAAATTTCTGAACCCGCGGTTGCTCTAGTACCATACAAGGGTACCATAACAAAGATCAGTTTGTATTTCACTGTTTTATTGGGTGAATTAGTAAGGCGAAATTGCCCTTTCTCAGAACGGTCTAAAATCCAGCTTAAAGAACTGATAGTGAAAACATCGTGAGATGATCCTCTTGTCACGCAAATCGACCTCTCGGGTCCGTAGATTAAATGTGGTACAAATATCATCAATTTTATAAATTACTGGTGATGCAAGCGGACGAAAAATATGTTTACGTATTCCACGTCACACATCATTTATTTTGTTATAGAGTGCTAACCCAAACAAGTCATCACACGTTTGTCTTTCCTGTTCACATGTACATATTCCAACTTGTTCTCTTTAAAAGCTTAGGGGATTATCCGATCTTTACTGCACAACTCGAACGAACTTCGTTGATTCTTCCCACTGTGTTGCCCCCGGTGACTTTAACAGGTTCATCGTACGACTCTTTACATCTCTTAGCCTAACTATTACTGTTGCCCTCTCCGAAAGACTTGACACCAAGCTCGATCTTTATATTGGTTATAATCCAAATTTGTATCACAGTGCCTTTCGTCCTCCACTTGGCTATTCTGGTTATGAGCTGGTAAGGATTTCTCCAGTGATTTACTCGAAGAGTAGACACGTTCCACTCATAGCCACGACCTTAAGGTATACGGATGAAACTGTCACCCGGAAACGTCACGCGACTCGGAGGTACAGTTTTTAATTCTAACCCAGGCATATTCTCTCACTCCGACCCCTCACGTTTTTGTTACCATTTAACTAACTACCTTGACTTTTGCTTTATTGTTTGCTACCCCATAGAAACCTTGGACATTTGACCTGACAGTTACTCCTCCCCTCAACTGAAGCGACCGCATCGTATGAAGGAGTGTGCCTTCAAGGCCAGATACCACAGTGTCGTAAGAGCCCTAACAAAATTCATCATAACCGAGTTCCGAAGACTGAAAGTCCCATACGTTGAATAACTGACCGCTAAATTAATCCCATGGGGACGTAAAAGACGATCATGCACCTAAGTGGTGCCAATTCCTGTAAGCAGTCACATTTGACGAACGTTGACGAAGTCATTCGTCGCTTTATCCATTTCTATCAGCCATCCCAGGCTGCGATAATGACTTCCACCAGAACCTTGCTGTAACGGACTTCTATGGTCGCTGAGACTCGCGTGACACAATCCAAAAAACGTCCAGTGTCCAATTGTGGGTTTCAATACGGTTGTTTATAAAAAAAATCATAAATATGACACAGCTGTACAAATCTCAACGTAACCGCTCCGTGAATCAGAGTCAGCCAAATGCAAGCAAATTCAGGATCGCTTGAGGTTCAAGCTGTCAAATCAACGAAATGTCTGTGGGAAATGTGGGTCAAAGGTCACAGAACAAAATCAACGCACGTGCCAGTCAGCGGTCACTTAAGGTCAATGTCCGATGTGTGGTTCAGTGAATGAGCAAGTGTGGCGCAAAACGTTAATGAAAAACATAAATTTGGAGTGAGGATAAAAGGGGTGAGGGGTCAGGACGATCTTGAGTTACAGCCTCGAGTTTAGTTGTTCTGTCGATTTCACTTGCTTTGGAAAGTATAATTTCCTTGAACGTACACAAAGAGTTTACCCACCTCCGTGCAAACAAGGTAAGATGTCCATACTGTATAAGATATATTCTGGTAAAGGAATGCGCGAACAAATTATTCTTCGTATTTGGTGATCTCTTTGACCTAGGCTTAGATCGTAATATTATTCCAGATTGTTGGAATGTGGCTTCTATCGCTCCAGTTCCGAAAAGGATTATTAAAACTACTCCCAACAGCTAGCACATCGGTAGGTGCTAAGATATCTGAGCAGATCATATTGAAAAGACTGTCTGCCCAGATCAATGCTTTGAACTCCAGGCAATTTGCTTATCGCGAATCACAACCAACTCTCGATGCAGTGGCCTGTCTCACCCACTGTGTTTTATCATCTATTATTTAAAATAGTCCACTGGTTAGGATTCGTTCATTTGATTACAGTGGCGCATTTATTTGCTTCGACAGATCAAGCCTACCCCATACTGTTTCTCACTCTGTAATCAGTCCCTCTGGCATTATACTTTAATCTAACTGCTTTTCCAGTGAGCAGCAATTTATATGGTGTTGTGGCCGAACCTCGTCTGTGCTTCCGTTCTAACAAGACTTCTCCCAGGTTGCAATTCTCCCACTGCTTTTGTTTTCTGCTTATATATCACATATATACGACCGTTATCTCCTTATTAAATACGTTGATGGTGTAATTTTGAAATGCCCAACTCTAACAGCATCACCTCCCCCCTTTTACAGCAAAGAGTATCTGGGCTCTTCAACCGGCCTTCTAGCCAAAACCTGAGAAGGAATCCCCCGAAGTCCTCCGATATACTGTTTTGTCTCCTTGGAGGCACTGAATACTGCGACTCAGTAGTGTCCAACCCAGACTTAGTCACCAAGAGATAACCAACGGAAAGAGTGCCTTCCGTCATGTACCTCGATGTAACTATCAGCCATGGCCTTACTTGGACAGATCAATTAACTGCAGTTTTCTTGAAAGTTCGAAGACTCGCCTTCTATGTGATACGACTAAAGTCCTTCTTTGGCCAGTTTCACTTAGAAATACGCGTTGTGCTTTCATCCATCCTACAACACTGGATCTACACTTCCTCCATCATTTCCCTTTGGCTGTTACCTTATCTTCGGGTCATTTAGACCTTCGTCTGAACATACTGGCATCACTTATGACCTGTCCATCGAATTTATCGCAACCCAGCATGACAAGTCATGTTTGACCTTCTTTCGCAAGCTCTTCGATGACAGCACACATCTCTTTCCTCCCGATCTTACCACCTGCATATTACCATCTGCCAATCGACCCTAATGCAAACATCTGTTTGCTCGCTTTAGGAATTATAAATCCTCTGTGGTTCTGTATCTCGCACGTTTCCTGACCAAACCACGTTCTATCACTACCAATTTTCCTAACTTGCTTGGTTAAAAGTACGTCTTCTTGTTGCTGTTTTAAGTGAAAACTTTTGAGGTACACTGGTTGTATACAGCTGAATATTCACCGGGGCGTGCGTAAAGCTTGGAAGTAGTCTTCCTAAATATTTGTTTTTTAATCCAAAGTGAGAATTTGCTAACGTATTTCCATTCCGTTTCAGAATTCAGCTAAAGCAGCTGAAACCACTGATGGATACGCGTGATTCAGCTGCCACTGAAGGAGTGAAGAATGTAGCTGTGGAATTTATTTTCTGGTGGGGTGAAAGTCAATGACATTTCAGTCTATCGAGTGGATTGCTTCTGGTGAATACATGGAGTTTGATGGACCCGTGAAGTTCGGCTAGATGATCTCCGCAAGGCTCTATTTGAGCAACTCAGGTGTAATCTTTTACTCCCATTGCAGAATGCTAAACCAGTCAATTTTTGAAACTCTACAAATTGCGCTTTGATTTATGTAACATTCTGCATTGACATATATGGTTGGCAGAAGAAATATTTTCAAAGCTGTTATCACTGAACTGATGGATAGTTCAGTGATGATATTATATACCCCACCTAATTGCACCAAAAGGCGAAGCTTTTTCATGCGGATATAAAGGTATTTCCTAAAACTTGAATGAGTAGTAAGAGATTAAATTTGCAGAATATGATTTGTCACTCAATATTAATGCTCATCTCATCACTGAAAACCGTTAAAGCACTGCACATCTAGTTTATCCCGGTTAGGATTTATCGACCGTACACATTCACCGAGCCCACCGGGGTGAACGATTTTGAATAGAACATCTAACTACCAAGCTATCCGGGCTGCTCTCAACGGCTCGCTGAACTTAAGTGTTACATGATACAGCACGCGTCGGTCACTGGCACTGAACGGCCACCACCCGTTTTCCGTGAAGCGATCGACTCCTGTGATGGTTTCAATGGCGAATTGAGCATCAATGCTCCATGACGAATCTTATGCTGTAAATCTACTCTCCTACTACTTATGTACATATAATAACCAAGCTCTGCAGGTTGTTTACAGCGGAACGCTCTCGTTGTACTTGAGTCCCTACAGAATAGTTATCTATCACAGGAGTCGATCACAGTGTGGAAAACGGGTTGTTACTGTTCATAGTTAGCGACAGAAAGGCGCTATATCAAGCAAAGTATATGTTCAACTCCCTAAGATGTTGTTCACCTAAAAGTAGTTAAACCACAGAGAATCCGGAGTTTTTATTTCATTTTGTTTAAAACTAGTTTTATCCTAGAGTAGTCCCCCAGTCTGGGAAGAATAAATTCATTCACTCCATGGAACATGTTCATTGGAAGCACAACTTGACACTGGAGCAACTGATTATAAATGATCGCATCGTGAACCTAGCTTCCGTCAAGTAACGAACATTGCGGACTTTTCTAAAACGTGTCAGTGTTTCAACGAGCCAATAACCTCACGTAAACCTCAAACAGTAGCCTGTACACAAATCCCACTCAAAATTTCCTCAAAAAAGAACTTTACAACACAATTTTTATTTGGAAAAAAGATTTTTCTTCGAATGGAGAGCAAGCCATATTGAAAAATTCTCAAGTTACTTCAGTCGTTCTGAAGATAAAACTGTTTCCGTAAGCGATGGGATTGATTAGTAAGCTACACGGGTTCTGAGTTAACTTTGCATCGTGATCTCATCACAATACGTATGCACACTTGCGATTATTTTGAAAAAAGATTCTACGGCTAGTGTTGTAGATTGTTTGTGCATGAACGTATGCAAGTTCTGTGACAGGACTTGAAAAATCTCTAAGTGGTCTAATTATAGTTGATTGATAGTGTTAGACCACGTATTACATATTTAACTTTGGTTATTCTCTGCAGTCTTAGTGTATTGATGTCGTAATCATCCTGATGGGGATTGCACGTGTCTAATCCACAAAGACACCGAGGGGAGTAAACTTCACGAGCCGAAGCTCACTAGGGACATAAACATGAAACTCACACTTACAGCAAAAGTCCAATGCAGCGGTTTGTAGCCTCCGTCACACATCACCGGTAAAAGAAAGAGCACTACCCACCGCATTCCTTGCTCGTACATTACACAAAACGGCGTCACTCGGCTTACTGGGATTGTTCATCAGGCCATTCCAGTAGACCAATGCTGGGCCGCACAGCACCCCAGAACTCGTCAGTCACAAAAACCTTTCATTCCGAATGATCTTGTCGGCAGGATCAACACTGATGTAGTAGGTTCGAGGAGTATCTTTTCAACGGGGAGGGTGGAGTGAATACGTGTGTACAATTTACACGAACATAGAAAGGTAAAACTCTGAGCCAGAGTTCAGTAATTGTACTGACGAATTTCCATATTTGCACTAAACAAAACTCAATACCATTTACCGTGATGAATTTCTGATCTTGACTTCCCTTTTCTAAAACCAATAGGGCATTTTACAGCCTGTATAACCCTACCATGTATTCCCTGATTCTTCGTAAGATATATTTTTGCCCTAGGTCCACCGGAAAGTCACTGGAAAGTTCAGTGGCCTTCACATAGTAAATGAAATTTAAAACTGGAAGTCAAAAGGGCAAATTGGATGGTTTATTCCTGGTCATTTTTGCTGCTTCCCTACAAAGTGAATAGTGCAGTGAGAACGATTAGTTTACAGCAGAATGAATAAGCAGATTGATGAGAAACAAAGGTAACGTCACTTGTACGCATACATACACAGACCAGTAATTGGGCACATAAGAGTTATCTCAACTCGTAACCACAGCAATCGTGAATTGATTTCCAGATTGCATTGTGTGAACAGATGAAGAATGATGTGCACGAACTGACAGTGACTCCTATCTACTTTATTATTCTAGTGTTTACAGTCGAGTATATCACATGCAATGACACGATGCGTTATCTTACAAAGATGTCAGGCAAACGATGAGCTGATTGACTTTTGCTAGGATGATACTGCAATCGCGGGGAGTTGGTGCACTAATTACCTTTCGAAGTCAGGCAGGAATGTGCTTAGCCGTTCGATAATGTAATAGCCTTCTCCGTTCTGCCAATTCATTTGAACTGGTGTAGACGGAATGTAAAAAGAACTCTTGTGCTAAGAACGAGAATTTGAATTGTGGTCCAAAAGTATGACAAACGATAGACTGGATCGCACAGCAGTCTCAGGCATCAACATAAGCTTATCGGAAATCGCATAGGGTACGTTAACTTAAAGTGTGTGATTAGTAAAATCTCCTGTAGAAGACCAAGTAACTTCTGCGTATCTGTTTCATTCACTTAAGGGTTCATCAAGAGCCAATCCATTGAAATCTGTCCCCGTAAGCTAGATTAAAGCGTACATCAAGTTTGGCTAGATACCATCAAACAAACTGTTTATTGATATAGCTCACATAAGTTAGGATAGCCAATCGAAAACTTTTTCCGATTGGGTTTCACACGCTTGTCCACTGGTAGTGATGTATCAAATGATAGGTTTTACAATCACTGTGTCGAAAGACCAGTCAACGTCGGCGTTACTTCTTTTGAAGGGCAACCAGTATTTTTCTGTGCGAAGAAAGGTATAAAATTACGTAACAGGGAGCAGCTCGTCATGTTAACCATAGAAATAGTGAAACACATGATTTACCAATCAAAATGATAACGTAAAAACAATTAATCCTGCTTCTCAATGTCTTCTGTAAAAAGGCCGAGGATCACTGATCCTGAGCCCGTTCATAGGTCGCTCTTCTCCAGTACACAACACTATTCATGAAAATACACACCATATGCACTACCTGGATACTATTCAATCGGTCTGATAATTCAGTCAAATTCTGCTCGATTTGATTAGTATGGCAGATAAGTGAACAGAACCAATCATGGAATATGATTTCATCATCTCTAAGGTTAAAAAAAATTAAAACTTACTTTTTGCACAAAGCCGTCGGACTGACAAGATTTTCTGCCAATCCCGTCTTGCCACAATCGAAAAAAGGTGCATGCTGTGAAACCGTGTTTCACTAACTTTTTACTTTTCAATGACCAAGATAGTTCAGAACCAAATAATTCACAAGCAGTGTCGGTTGAATTTTACAACCTTTCACGGAGTTACCGCTTCGGAATAGACTTTCTTGCGTGCACACGCGGCAGCTCTGGGTGGAAATGAAAATTGCCAGCTCGCGTTTCGAATTAAGGTTTGTCGTTTACCCGATAAAGTTTGGAATTATATCCTCTTGACGTATGATAATAGAATTACCTAGGTTTTATGCTGCTTCGTACTTTGTGTTGAAAACAGTTTGTGAAAACCCACCAAACATCCGTTTGATGTTCGATTAGGGTTTGCTAGCCTTTTCTATTCTCACTTGTGAAACACCGACAACCGGCCAGTTTGGCTCAAGGGAGAGGAAAAAATGTGCGATATCCGCAAATCTCGGTCCGGTTGCCGGTCTTAATCTTTCTGTATCATGCACACTTTTGCACTTCATTTCAATGCTCCAACAATAAAGGGGTACCGGTAGCCGCTTTACTTGGACTAGGTTATCAGTCAACCGAATACTAAAACCTTTGACGAGTATGGTATCAAGTAAAATTATTACGTTTATGAGGCTAGAAATACCAGTACAGAACTTATGTATCAGTCGACCAAATTCAACCCAAAATAGTCTATGAATGCCATCCAACAAACTAGAGTCCAATCTCACAGTTCTTTTTCAAATTGGTCACCGGCTCACTTTCAAGAGAGAAAAGGTAAACCAAAAGCTGATCACAAAGGCAGTCTGGTTTTCATTTCCGAATATACTTAACTGTGAGTGATGAATTCCGAAAATCGGTATTTTAACCAATTTGAACCATTTATAATTTGGGCTTGATGCACGATCACGACTCTGACAGGCACAAACACACTAGACTGTACGAATAAACATGAAAATCCATAATCTTCATTCTGGCAGATTATGTGCCTTAAGTTAGTTACTTGTTTTACACGATCCATAACTCGCCTTCTCAATTTCGTACGCCATCTCTTGTGTTCCTTAAAAGGAATCGTTTGCTTCTCTGTGATCAGGAAACAGGCAAACAAAATGGGGTTTACCAGTCGGTTGCAATTTCGCATCTGCCTTTGCGATTTCACTGCCGTTACACAGTTGTAAACCCGGGCACAATATTCTTGATGACTTTTTAAATATTTATCTTAAACCTTCATAGTTCCTCTTGTGAATTGCAATGTTTATAACTAGACAATTCCTGAAATCTAAAGTTCTGTCCCAGTGGAAATATGCCGTCCTTGTGACATGGCAGAACAAATTTGGAAATTGACGTTCAAAATTTCTGTTTCAATGTTCTGTCATGGTTCATATTGTTTGGGTAAAAGTAGGACTTCAAGGTGCTGAAAATTTCACTGCCAACTTATGCTATGAACCGACGAAAATTTGTCATTTATTGAGTAGATATCCTGGAAGCAAGTGATTGACAGTTTTTCAACTGCGCTTTTGAGGAACTTCGGAAGGTGTTTCAAAAAGTAAGGTCCACTGGCTTTTTCAGTTCACATACGAACTTTTTTCTTGTTCTTACGGCCCAAGGGCGAACCTCTGGATCGTATTCATTTTATATAATTAATGATAAATGCCACTGTCCTTGTCACTTGGGTCAGTTGCCATTATGTCCCGTGTGAGAAATGATTGTAAGCCCCGGTGTTATTTTGGTTATCAAATGGTAGATCCTTTATGGTACTAAAGCATTCACGGTGCCATACTTTCTGTTCGACACCAGCTGGCACGGACATCTCGTCATTTTTTCATGAATTAACTCTTGAAACGTTTTGGTAAACCAAAGTTTATGAATTTCTTTTCAGTAATTTCAATAAAATGTAGAGGATACGTTTGCTGAAACTGGCATTTTTCACTCCAAAGCAATCCTGGTATTTCTAAGGAAAATGTTCTCATCACTCTCTTGTCACAGCTCCAGGCGGAAGAATCAATGTACCGGTTCACACAAAATTTGGTGCTAAACATATCTATTTGAGAAGAAACTCGCCCACATTTGTACAGTCCAATAAGTGGGATTTCGTGTGACATACTGCACTAGTGTACTTTCAAAACGGTGAGACCTACTGTTTATGTCAGGCTTAGTCTTATTATTTTGTGGTGCTTCTCCGTTTCCTTCAAAGTTGTCACCATAATTATCATACTTTTGCAGCAAGTAGTCTGCTCCTCTTTTTAATTAAGTTGCTTTTAAAATTAAATCACATGTGTACAAGTAAATTTCGTCTGTTTGTCCGGCTTTTCAAGGTTGACAGGTACAAAATTTATTTTCCGTACTCATTTGCACAGGTCTAATTTCCTGTGACACAAAGTTCGGTTTTATTGTATTGGTTGAAACAAGAAGGTAATTACCGTACTCTTCACCCGGAAAGGGTAATCTTTTTTGTCTATCCCTTATGTCCATTTTGAACCAGCCCAGACAGGAAATATCAAAGAAGCGTGTGTCCAAATCGGTGAAAAAGAGAAAAATTATCTTCTATTGCCCATTAGTGAATTACCTACTGTTCTTCCGAAGGGACATGAAAATGCTGGGAAAGGATCGGAAGAAAGAATAAAAAAAAAAATAAATGGGCCTGTAAGCTACTGAGTAAGAAACTAGGCTGGACCCGATTTATTCGTCCAGACTGCGATAGATGTGGGCAGTTTCTAATGGCACATGATATACATTATCTGCATTATTTCCTAGATTGGAAGTCTGAGCGGTTTTGTGCAATGCCACAGCAACACGAATAAAAACGTCTATCTTCAGTGTCTAGATAAAAAGCACCTCGTGCAAATAAATTGAGATTATTTATTAACTCAGTCATTCAGCTTTCTCGGTTCGTTTCTCATTTATTAAATTAGGTTTAGGGGACCTATTTTCCAGGCATTTTAGACGCCCAACTCACCTTGTGACGACCTATCAGCGGAGCATGTCCACCAAAAGCTCACGCATACTCAAACCCGGATGCACTGTTATGCGCCAATCCGAATTTCTGTCTCTCATGAACACGAGGCACAATTCACCGTGACGACCCTAACGTGGTATTTATGGGGCAATAAAAACATCATGATTATTCTCATTTTCATATAATCATATTACGCATGAAAGTAATCCCACAATGGTAATACTGTAATCCTCTAACCTCCTAACATAATCTTATGCCATGTCACATACTGTGAAAAAAGCTGGGAGTTTCGTTCGCGTTCTGGTGCTATATCTATCAACGGATGAGTTTTAAAAGTAGGCTTTGTATCGCTTTTAGAAAGGAAAGGGAACAATAATTCCGTTGTGCTGTAATATAGCTCTGCTCTCCGCTTCTGGCGTAAAATATTCATATGATCAAAACGTTCAAGTGCTGAATTACTCCTTTATGTTTCATATCAGTTGTTCATTGTAGCTATTTGGTTCCAAACTCTCGCACGGAAAAAGGTAAAACTGTGGGGGTTATTTCCCGAAAACATATTCCTTTTCGGCATCTGTTGCAGTATTTATAAGTGTTTTTAAAACTCGAGCGAAAACGTATTTTATTCGGTAATATTCCAGCTTTTCAAGTTATTTATACGGTATCACAATAAGGGACTTACGTTTTGAGTAGAGTTAGTGATATGTAATTCTGCCCCAATGCTATGGACAAGATCAGGTATATATGGTAAACAGCCTGCAGTATGGAAATGTGTGCGTAATGTTCGCTAACTTAGGGACATGTTCAACTAAAGTATTTGGTATTTCAGCTGCGAAATACGCGCAGTTACTGCGTGCAATTTGAGAAAAAGAGACGAATGAATGAAGAGAACATTCATTATATCTGATAGCAATGATTTTGTTTATAAACCCCACGAATTCAGTTACGTAACTTTTGACTAGTCCTCAAAATGAGTTGTGATAAGCTCAGTTGGTCATACTTATTGCTGGTCTCAAAATTATATCTGTATCTTTTAGCTTATCGAATTCATAAACTGCTGATTTTTGATAGTCCCGTACAATATGCTCGTCATAAGACACTTCCCATGTGTAATAATGTTGACTAACTAGAACGATTTTCCAAATATGAAACCCGTTTAACTTTTTATCTTTAGGCTTTTCAACAATTCTGTCATTTTATTTCTGTTCCGTACGTTTTCCCGCCTTGCTGACTAGTGATAAAACTTGTGATTTGGAAGGTGTATTGCTCGCTTATGATTGTCGTCTGGTCGATTCATTATTTCCAAACCCCGAATCCTTATCTGGCCTTGAAAGTCATTGGACCAAGTTGCTTCTGTTCTAGAATAGCTTAAGCATACTCATTATTCAGAAACCCACATTCTTGTGATTCACAATTGCGCCACCTTTATTAGTGGTACACGAGCAATGTTTTCAACCTTCTCGATGACTGTTTGAAGATAAAATACGGTTATCTAACTGGTTCACCAGGTTCTCAAGCTGTTTATCTTGACTTGATGTTGCCCGAGCTTGGAAAAGTAGAATGTATATCTAACAGGTGAACCGTCTTGTTATCGTTTCATAATTATGATCGAAGCGTAGCCTGTGACGCACCAATGAGTTTTCTCGGGCAATTCCGATGAGAAACTTCCAAATCAAGGCTACTAAAATATTTATTCCGTATCATCTCATTGATATTCTTTTAGAATGGATAAATATGATGCATAAACATGATGCCACTTGCGTTGATTTTATTTCATTGTAGTATGGGATAATTGTCTTCGTGAGACCTGATTTTGTAGCACTTAATTGCTGGAGTGCCTAACTTTTGGACGAATTAGAACGCGGTGTGACAACATACACAGGGTGTTGACCAGCAATTCCTCGAGTAAAAGCTGGGATGCATATGGCCATGGATCTAATTCCAAATTTATTTCACTTCCCTGAAGCTCAGGCTGGAATTATACTAGTTATTAGGGTTTTTGGATGCTACGAGCTGTTGGCAGTGCTTCGGGTTTTAGAATATCCCCAAGTTATGCTTACTGGATGCTTTTTAAGCTGACAAACTTCCTCTCGCTTCAGACATTCTCTTCTGTACCTCTGCAATTGTAGATGTAGATGTGGATGTAATAGCTGAGCTCCACAAGCAAATCGGCGAAAGCTTCAACGGCACACATTATGGTAGCAATACAGTGCGGTTCATCTTGACTGGTGGTGAAACATGTGTACGACCAAAACACCAGGATCAGTAATCAGAACCCCGATGGAGATCACTAATACCGGCTAAAATAACACCACAATTGATGGAAGTTAGTGCAAGGAGCGTTGTGAACTTTTGTGGCACTGCTTGATTATATGTGACATACATGGCAGAAAATTGATAATGCATATTGACAGAATTTCGAAGAACGTGAAAATATCTTACTTTTGGGATGCAACACCCTACCCAACCGTAGGGTTAAGGTTGATTTCCTTTCTGCAGATCTTTTCCCCGATCATCTTAAGCCTATTCATTTCAAAAGTTTGCTTTGTTATCCTATCCCGTACTCATGCGAATTGCCTCTGCTTGTTCTACACATTCGTTCAATGTCATAAACGTTGAAAAAAGTATAACCGACTTCCTGCCTTTATTTATCGATGAAGTTTGCGTATATCAGGAGATTCCTTGTTGCGCTTTCAAGAAAGTCATCGTAGTTTTCACTAACCTAATAAACTGAAAACCACCTGTATTTTGCCCAGTCATGTCCACCCTTTTCCAAATGAATATCCGTTTTTGAGTGGCACTCATTGAATGAAACGTACTGTCAAAAGGCGTACTGAAAACCTATTCACGGTGGTCCCTATGTCACTTTATTTTTATATCGAGTCACAAAATGGAATGAATGCACTAAGCTTAGCTCCAGGGGTCCTGCAAACTCCACATTGTGGTTTGCACTCTTGCAGGGGCAACACGGTTCGCTCGTGAGTGGGCTAGAATACGTGTGTATACGTGATTTTGTGCAGGCACAAACTTGAGTTTCCAATCATGTTGTAGGCATTTCTGTCTCTATAGCGTTAAAAATGACAAGTGAAGTTGAATGCAATAGCCACCTGAAATTCTGTAGACTGAGATGAAAAAGAATTCAATTGCGCATTATGTTCTCAAGTACTAGTATAAATACGGCTTTTTTCGGATAGTCGTTGCTATCAGAAAGGAAACGAAACGTTGTGAATGAAAATCGTCTTAGAAAGTTATTTTTTTGTCTAATTTTTGTTTGTGATAACGGCCAACGTGACCATTGAAGTTTCTACCACAAAGTGTTCATTTTATCCACTAATGTGATTTCGTTAGTTGAAAAAATAACAGGCGCGTGCTTTTTCGTTGTCATTGACCCTGACGAGCTGCCAGCAATGAGAATGAAAATAACTCATGGGGCATTGCTTTGACCTTGCTTTAGAGTGGTTGTACTATGAAATGGCTTTCTGAAATTCGGGACTACATTTTGTACGTAGTGATTTGACATGATCATCTAGCTTTACGGTCACACAAGTGGCATCAATTTTTCGTGACCTGAGAAAGATAAAGTGAAAGAGCAAAGAAAATTATCAAGTGCACGTTAGTTTTATCTCTTTCCGGTACATCAGCTATTTCCAGAACTGTACTGACCATCTTAGCGACACTGAGATTCAGATTATGCGGACTTGTTTTTGTAACAACTAGGGATTTCATCTACTTAACGGTTTTCAACAGTTTACGAATACTTTCAAATCCCCTTAGCATGGTTTTTCACGTTGGATAGAAGACGGAAAATAATTTATTTTACTTTCATGATAAACTTTGTTTAACTTCTGCGAATCCCGTTACCTTCAGTCTTTCACAACCTGTCACACTTTGAATATTTACCGACTGGAGATGCATCGGAGAAATCAAAAAACGCTTTACTCAGAACCGGCTAGTGATTTTGGTAGGAATCCAATTTTTATGGTGGCTGCATTCCCGAAGGAAACGGGAAGAGTTCGAAGTGCTTCCTCCAGGATACTTCACTTCATTTTTCGTGTTTGATAGAAGCCAACTGTGAAACCATTTCTTCAGTCAGGAATTAGATCGTTGTTCTCAAGTGTATGCCTGGGTTATTTTCGGAGGACCTTTGCACGGGTAATTTACCGCAAAGTATGCAATACTGAGTGCATCTTTTTGTGGCAAAAGCTATGGAAAACCAAGCTGCGGACAGATTTGTTTTTGCTTCGCTAGGTCTTTCATCGCCGTCAACGTATTCGGTTTACTAAACTCATACATCCTAATCGTGATCATATATTGAAATTTTAGACCGTCTTCACAAGGACCTTACTGGGAATCCATTCTGATGCATTTCCGTTTTCTTGCTTGGCTCTTTTCGCAGTTGACTGACCAATCCATCCTGGATAACTCAAGATCGCTCTTTTTGATATACCATTCACTTTGATTTTTACATGAAAATATCGGCCACAAAAATGGCTTTGGTGAAAGCAAATAAATAACCACTATTTTTGAGATCCGTCTAACATGAATGATATCTGTATTTTTAAGGTAATAGATCATGATTAAAAAATCCACTGTCCTTGTACAGATGACTTTATCTTTCCGGTCCCACTGGTGCTCTTTACCTGAATGGAGATCAAGCTAGAAAGAGTGGAAATGGAACGGTAATCAAAGTAATTCAAATTCCTATTGAAACTAAAGCCGAGTTGCAAATCTGGCTTTGGGAAATTATTTCGTGAGAGTTGCGGATATGCTTTAAGCCACGTAGCAAGAAACACTATCCAAGAACTTTCTGTCGCTATGTGGAGTGCAAAGTTCACTGCAGTGATACGCAAAGGAGCTGTCAGCTTGTTACTTTCGAGGGAGGTGTGGCTAGTCGCTCCGCTAAAATACGGTTTTGAACGAGCGTGAATCCAAATTGGACTGTTCGCGAATTTTTTAGCTTATATTCACAGCGTGAGACCTTAAGCATGGTATGGTCAGTAAAGAGCAGTCAAAAACCCCTAGGATATTTCACTGGGATATTATTTCTGGAGTACAAGAGTAATTTATTCAATAACAGTAAATTCATGATTACTAAGACGAATAAAACCTTACCACTGACAACGGAAAGGATACATTTCCATGGTAAGCAGCCCACATATTGTGATCAGATATATGAAGATTTTGAGTATTTGTTTTGCCGAACTCATTGCTCAAAAAGTGCCCAAGTTTCTTGTGAAACGGCGTAGTGGTAAGCCAGCACAGAAGTCCAAAAGAGTCCAAATTCACAAGGGAAACACTGTGGTCACACAAGAACTTTGAGGTCATTGTATCACCGGAGAACTTCTTACAATTCTCTTCTTTCAGAGCCATACTCTCATCAGTAAATGCGTCATCGTCAAATAATTTGAATGTAATAGAGAGTCCCAGGGTAGACTGATAAGGGCCTATCAGTTTTCCTGTGAAATTCAGTTGATAATCTGAATGATGTTTAGATGTTGATAATGAACAAGACTGTTCTACCGGTCTTTTCTCTCAAGAGTGAGTTATTCTGAATCAAATTAATAAATTATCCTAATTCACATGAATTCCAATGAACCTTGGATAAAACTGGTTCATTTGTAAATATGATCGCTCCTAGTCTTCTTCGTTGCTTACTTTACAATATGTTTTTCTTCTCTACAAGTTCCACTTACCCTTTGAAATCACCATCATATCCGTCAGAGTTGAAAGATGACCATGCTTTGAAGAATCTGCCAAACTCATGGGTTTTCTAGGTACCATGGAAACCAAAAAGGATGTCGGAATAACTGTTTATAGAAAATTATTTGTTTAAGTCTTCTTCGTTTTGCTGTTTCGGCGGTAAAATCTTCATTAAACATTCGGTCAATTGCTTAGAGGAGGATGCACTGTGAACCTGTGTAATAGCGTATACTTTGCGCAGATATTTGGTTTCAAACAGTTGTTCACGTGATTTAAACGAACAAGTGCACCCTTTGTGGTGGTGTTCACGAAGGGTAAAAAAGAGTGGGGACGATACCAAATTTCTCAACAGACTGCTACCTTTTACCAAAGTAAATATCACGTCCAAAAGAAACTGTAATATGACAGCCGGATGTGTGCGGTACTGTGTTGTTTGATCTGTTCAAACAGGAAGACAATGAAAAGGCAATCGTTCTGCCTCAACCGGTCAACCATTTAACTGGCCACCTTGAGCTGTTATGCAACACAATCCGCATGTAATCGGACAGAAGCTAGTTTTAGTATCTGCGTTTCTATATCAACTAAGAATGGGTACGATCTTTAGTCAAAGGCACGTTTTTATCAGTTTAATACTAGAGTAAATAACCAGTGTTGTTTTATGTACTTGCTAGTTCCTCTTCGGATCGAAAAATCGCCTGTTGTTCATCACGTTAAGGATAATGAAAACTTTGTCCAGATCGACATGGTGTGTTTTCGTCACTATTGGAGAAATCTCCCGGTTTATGATTCCGATGGCCTGAACTGTCCACTTAATGCTTTCTGGAGCGCACTAAAGATGTCACTTCAAATAGTGATGAAAGGTTTGCTACTTAAAAGCCAAGTTCAGACATCAGAAGCTGTTGAACAGTTTGGAATCTGTTAGACCATTTTCTGCCAAGAAAACTATCTTTGAACCGATACTTTAATTGATTAGCTACCGTTTATAGCATAGTTAAGTCAATAACTTTATAATGCATGTGCATTACGACCCACAAATATATAAAGATTCTGATCGGGTAACTGCGTTGGTCTCGCGCTAGTAGGAACGTGTTTCGTGCAACGAATAAGGTAGCTGTGCTGAACAGGTAGCCCTGTTGGGCTTTCATGCCCAATGAGTGGTCCCGAATAAAGCTGAAGCAATGGATGAAAGCTTCCCCGTTTTAGATGACATGCAACAGAATTTAAATACAACCAAGAGTGCATGTTACCTGCGTATCCATCTAGTGTTGTTACTGTGCATGGTCATAGCGATCGTTTAGTTTCTTCAGAATGGTGATATTAAACGTTGTTCAGTACAGGCACGTGAGCCAGCTTATATGAACAAATATCGAAATAACTCAGAGCCGTCGGTTTCACCCGTATGATATTATTCTAGTAATTTGCTGTCATATAAAAAGTCTAGTTTTTGGTTGAGAAACTTTATCAGTAAAACGACCTTGGAGGTTTGCAGCTTTCTGGTAATTTTACCATGAAAATTTAACTATCCGGGGGTTCAATATAATGTGTGATATCCACCCACTAGACAATACAGCACCTTGAGAATGGACCGAGGTTGTTAGCTAGTTTGAACTTTCAGCACGGCTTCTTTTGGGCTGCCACAGCTTTCGTCATACCATTGTGTTAGGCACGGCTTCAACTTTTACTTTGCAGAATCCTGTATATAATCTTGGAATTCTAACTGTGAGTATTATGCAGTTGTTTCACTGTGTTCGATTGCTAGTATGGGAGGCGGAATCGCTTATCGAAGTTTCGGTTTCCCAAACATTTGGCGAAACCTTAGTTTAGGCATACATTTTATCAAAACTGATCCATATACTTGCACTCCTGATATGTTTTGCAATTATATGTAACATCAAAAGATTTCATCCTGTTTGATAGACTCAAATGTTTTGATCGATGGCCTTGGGAGACATTTCTTTCAACTTTTTGATTAAGCTAGTTTATTCATTCGCCTCCTTTGGCTTGTTTACCGAGTGGATGGAGCCACATTGAAAAAATGCCATCACTTGTCCTGATTGTTTGAATTGCGCTGACTTGGTTCTTGTTGGTGAGAAAACGAGGATAACACAAGTTCCAACTAATCTATATCTCCCAAATATAATATGCAACATATGCACTAGCATATCCATATCTTCTCTTCTGTCGTATAGCTATTCACAACTTGTGGTTTTAGCTGCTCGTCACATACTCGCTGAAATAAAATCACACTAATAACATTGGGTGAACGGAAAAATAGTGAGATACTAAAGAGTATCAATTATTTTCCTTTTGTGTATGGACTTTTCACTGGACCGAGAATGGCACTTTTCTTGTTCACTTGAACTCCTAATCCGGTGATGCACGGCTTGTTTTCTTCTGCAGTTGCTGGCTTTCACGTTTTCTGGTTGCGATGGCGCGTATTCTTCGATAAGGCTTTATTATTAATACTGCATACTTCTTTTGGGGTTTTCTTCACGATCTAACATCATGCTTCGAGTGAATGGTAAGGAAACTACAAACCAAAAGACACCAGGATTTCTGAAGAAAAATTGCCAGAAAGTCTCATTACTTGTGACTCACTTTTGCAAACGTAGCTAAGAAAACTAAGCTGTAATTCACCGTCGCACTGGAGTGGCCTCGTCTGCATTGAGAACTTTGAAAAGAAGGATGAGGCCGATTTGAAAGCATGAAATAGTTTCCTGTTGAATCTGCTATTTACACCCCCGGGCATGTGCTTTAGAATACTTTAAAATGAACAAAGTCATCCAAATACAACTACCGGTTGAATATATTCGTGGGCTTGAATAACACATGTATCGGGACCTGGGTAAAAGTTTTATAAGCTTTTAGTCAGTCTCTCATTGCTCACAAGTCTATGAGGTAAACATAGATTTGTAATCTAAACTGCTTGGAAAGAACTACATTACCCCTACCAAGTCAACCTACCCAGATCACCCTTCAAGACGGTAAAGTCCTGTTTGTGCTCACAAAAACCGAGATAGTTACAGTTTTGCCGAGAGATGTTAAAAAAATAAAAGTACTCAAAATGAGCCTCCATCAAACAGCCTGTTGTTAAGCAGTTTGTGGCCTTTTGGGCTGAAGCACGATCTTTTTGCGCCGGCAGCTGTAAACTCATCACTGAAAATCCTCTGAGTGTATGCCTAAAAAATTTCAGCCGAGACTGGTACTCAGCTTGTAGCCTTCAGAATTTGCCATGCCAACTGTCCGGCTATCAGCAGCTTGTATTATGCAAAACCACAGCCTACTTCATGTAATGGATCCGCTTGCAGTCGGCATTTCGTCAACACAAAGAAACCGGCCTTAGTTTTCACTTGCCTTACTTTCATCAGTATGGGTAGTGAGATAGGTAAGTTGATTGCTAAAGGATTCCTGATGAACTGACTACGCTCACCTCACCACCAAAAATCATGGAAAAATTGTGTTGCCATTTTATCCTTGTTTGCATACGTCAGTAGTACACTTCCACCAGACCGCCACTGGGGCTGAAACCCGTGTTAAACGATTGTATTGTTATTTTCTTTAACTAACAACTCTCCAGTTAAAAGAGGAAACTCTTTTGTACAGTTAAACGAGTAAAGCATGGCGATAAATTTACGGTATGAAGTTAGGATCCTGGAGTAATAAGTATGATTATGGTTACACTAGAAATTTCCACGAGAAACTCCTGGATGGTTGCTTGCCCTAATCTTTGTGAATTTCTCAAGGTGAATCTCATTCACAATAGCAGAAGAGTACGGTTTTTAAATTTGCCTCGCTTGATGCGTGTTCTGAGATTCACCTCCATTCATCCGATGTCAAACCTTAACACGTTAGTAACACCAGACTCTTTCCAGCTTAGTAGCTAAGTTAAGAATGATTGGACAGGAAATTTCTGGATGCGCGTGGCTGATGAGCAGCAATAACTGCGAAACTGGTCGTGCGCTCCCGAGTGAAGTTTTTCCTGTCATCCGTGCGCAATACAGCTTATATCAAAGTTAAACATTTCTCCATTTTTGCACATATTTCACGTTGAAGATAGGGGCTAAATGACGTTAAAATTTCTATTCCCGGTTACTAGATCAGACTCCTAAGAATGCTCAAAAGTATTACCAGTTTGAAACAGTTTTCGTTCATGAGCAGTACCACGGATTGAATTAGGCTCTTCAACGTTACATATAACATAAATAACTAACTGCGCTTTATGCAGGTCATTTTGGATCTACATGTTAAAGAAGAGTCCAAATAGCTACTGACGTCAATTAGAAGGTTAAAGGTAAAACCTCACGCTTACGTACATTGTTCACCGGAAATTAAGTGTGCCGTTCAACCAGTTTGATCGTTCAGTCTTGATTGCAAACGTTGTCCTGTATGAAGGAATCAGAAAGCACTTATTATCAAACAACTTTTGGAAATCAGACCCCGTGATGCGTGCACGTGAGTCACCACTAAACTTATCGTTCCTAATTAGGATCGATTAGAAGCACGTGCCTCAGTTGTTCGAACCAGAATCTTGTGGAATTACTGGTTTTAAACCTGATAAGAACACCAGCCCTTCGACCTGCTACCTGGTGACCACTGCGGTGAGTTCTGAAAAATACATTGCCAGAGTGCAATATCAAATAAAACCGTTGTAAACATCTTGTGCTGGAACTGGAAAGTCGAGCACAAACAGTCTAACCAGGGCTGCGTATTCCGTGGCGAAGTTTGTACCTAAATAAATGTCTTTTCGTTTTCACATGGTTCTACCGACTGGGGCTGGACAGAACAGTTCTGTTCTTGTAGTGTAGCATGTCCTCAAGCACAAGTTGCATCTTGGTAGGCGAATCCTGTGGCTCCCAACCTGAAGGTTGATGTTCTAAGGGAGGGGTTAAATCTGCATACTTTTCATCGTGTTGAAAATATTGTTGTGACGTATGAGTAAACCCTTCAGTATAAAAAATCTCCTCTAGTAGACAATCGTCTTGTTAATCTAGATGATTATGACTTTACTGCAGTTTGCATTTAAACCTGTACTTGCGTTAAAAAGTTTTGCGGACACAGACTAATAATGAATTCCCGGTTACGTATGTCTTAATGCTAGAAAACTGATTCAAAAAAGATATATCCCCCCCCCCGATAGCCTTTCTAGTTAAAAGAAATTAACAAAATTGTACAAAGTAAAATACGGCTTTAGGTTAGTTTGTGCCCCCTTGGCCTTGTTCTTGATGTTGGAGAAACTTGATCAAATAATTTCCCTGCTAGGGCATAAATAAACAGATTTGGAAGAATCACTGTGGCTAAATTAGAAAAATTGCTACAAGAAAGTTTGTACAGCAATGACAAACCATTCAACTTCTTCTAAGGCAAACTGAAAAATTAATTCAGCTAAGATACTCGACATGATGCAGAACTGTAACTTGTTGTTTCTTTATACTGATGTAGAGCAGGACAGAATATCAGTCCTGCATCGGTCTCTAATTTTTATTAGCAAAAGCCGGTTGATAGCTGTCGTAATCGTGTTCCCGTTTCGACGTGAGTAACAGAGTGAAACTCCCTTTAAAAATCCAAAAGTGTTTTCTACCAGTAAAGCTGTGATAGTTAAATGAATGGTGCAAGCTGAAAGTGAAAGTATCCTGTACTTTCCTTTAGGGGAGCTGCGAAGCAGTGGGTGACAAAAAGACAAAGATTGTTTCTTTACGGGCTAAAAGAAAGCACTTTGAATAACACCGACATAAGAAAACTAATGCTACCTCCTTTAGTTTATTTGGTTTTATTACCAGCGTGCGTCATGAAAAGTACTCCTTGCTGATCATCCGAAATTCACAGTTGAGCAGTTTCTATTTTACCGTACGAAAACGAGGCCTATATTTACTAAACAAGCATTATTATGTTACAGTCTCATTTCAATCATGTGCAGCGTGTATGGAAGGAGAATCCACTTACAGAATCACACGATGATTTTTCTAAAGTGCGATTCTAAAAATGGACACCCCGTCCATGCACTCTCCACACAATCCAAGTGAGATTACAGCGGTAAACTAACTTGGGATAGCTTAAGTGAAAGGATGATTGGGCGGAAGGGTACTGAGTACGCATACCTGACGAGTGGCAATAACCGCGAAACCGGTCGTGTGTTTCCGAGGGAATTTTGTCCTGTCATCCAGATACATTACCATACTACTGATTTCGAAGCTCCACTATGGTTTACTCCTAAGTACCGATGAGGACGAAACCAATAGTGTGATGGAAGAATTGTATGACGATTGTTAGTGTCCTTATTGACTGCTGAATGTAATATCAAGCGAATTTAAGAGGTCATAACAGCGACCGCTACTTCGTCATCAACAGGTAGATCATCATGATCACCCTTCGTCATCGTTATCATTATCGTCTTCTTCATCATCGACATCCAAGACAAGAGCATCATCATCTCACTACGAGTGGGAAACCTATCTGAGTGAGTTTCAATCTGGTCGTTGGAGTATCAAGCAGCAGTTATTTAATAACGTAAATAGTATCTATATCTAAAATTCCGACTCCCGATTGCAGTATCGCCATTCTCTAGGTTAGCTGCGACCAACCCACATGGACATGTCAGCGAATCATCGTTGCCATTCCCCCGTATTCTCTTCAGAGAAGAGCACCCACTAACACTACTGCTGCCCAAATTATTTTGTTGCGAAAATGAAGCTCTGTAAATTTATAAGTGATAAAAAATCTAACGCTTCGCAGTACGTTTTTCGTATCATCCATAAAATTTCACACGAAATACACATCTAATTAAGGATATGTTGAACATTGCTTACGCAACTGACACACTTACCGTTTTCGCTACCACAGGGGTTTGGCATGAGCAAGTGTAAATAGTGTTTTCTACTCTTTTTCTTATTTAATTTTTTTAATTATATGATAGCCGAGTAAAAAGAACGACAAAAAACGGCAGGATACTTTTATTTCACCGGCTAAACAAGTCAAGTCATGAAACACACAATTGTTTATATAGGCCCTTCTTCAGACTGCAGTGCACCAAGATTGATATCGCCGCTGCTTGAGCGCTTCGACTGCGTTCTGGCCAGTTGTCCGTGAACGATGGCTTGCTTCTCATGGGTGTCGTTTCCCTTCGGTTGGTCCGATTGTCTTAGTTGACGGCTCGATCGGCAGCCCCTAGCCTGAGCTATCTTGATGGTTGCCGGAGATCCCGCTGCTTCCTCTCTGGTCGTCTGTATGACTCCTTTTGCTTGTTTTGGGAAGCCTCTGACATATTCGCCGCCTGTACTTCTGTCCGTGGCCCTCGTTTGGTGCGTCCGTTCGCCTTGATATTCACGCTCTTCCCTCGCCCCAGCATTCCCCGGTACAATAGCACAATATTTCAGGAAGGAGGTCGTGGCCAGTTTGAAGCTGTCAATTGGGGTTGGGACCAGTGGTGGAGCAGAGATTCGAACGCGGCTATGAAGCGCTCACAGCCCAATATTATGACCGTTTGACCAACACTGACCCAACATGTCATGAATCTCTGTTACTTTTATGTCAACGCAGTTAGCCCAGCTTACTGAATATCCCATAAATCTGACAAGTTCCGGTTGAAAAACCAAACGACATAATATATTTTACCCTTTTAGCCGAAACCTTTTTAGTTTGGCAAGATAAGTGGATCTCGTTAATGTTGAAGTAATTTTCAAAAATTTCATTATTACATTAAATTATCGATTCGGTTATCCTCTTCCATGAAAATCAGGTGTTATAAACATAAACGGAGCAGCATAAGATCAATGGATTTAGCAGTGAATAATAATCCAATATTTTGTCTCCACTTTTCAACTCATGACTATAGGATAGTAGGGAGATAGTTGAAGGGCGGAGGTTTCTATGAAGTTTTAAAAAAGGAAGATCGGACAGTAGAAGTCGCCTGATACAGCTGTTTGTTCCTAACTCCGATAATTGATCTTACTCTCTGAGAAATTAGTTAAAAAACGGAATGCGTACTGCTGCTTTGACCTAGAAGAAATGATGTCTATAGCATTTACTCAGTCTTCAAGGATCTCATTTGAAACGTGGCTTTTGGTAAAAACGGAGTTGAAAACCCCACAAAATGTTCTGATTAGATTGACGAATACTGGGGGTGCATACTGAACCCCGCCAGTGTCCATCTGGATTGCAGCAGAAATTAAATGGCCCAAAAACCAATCCTCTAAGTCCACTAGTAAATATGAGTTCTGATGATTTCATTGCAAAAATTTTAGAGGGCGGTGGGTCATGAAAGAGACGGGTCTGTTGGATTCCTTTGTCAAATAAATTAAATAAATCCACGACATCTCATGAATTCACAATTTGTGTCACGGCTACGGAACGTTTTCGCCCATCGAAGTGAATGGTAAAAAATTCCCAACTTTCCACGGATTTGACCGGACATTTTGACAGTATTCTACGACAGATCTTTTTGTTACGTCTGGAGAAGGAGTAAAGATATTTTGAAGGCAAAATTCTTAGGCCTGCAAAAATTTTGAAGGTGAGGACATTCAGTGTCGCAAGCGTTCTCTTCAGAACTTGTGTTTTTCATGGATATCAAGTCATCCGGTGGAATGATACTCCTATGCCATGTCATCCGATTAATTCTTGGAGGCAAAACCGAGAAAGCTGCTGGATTATACGACTACAAGTGGTTATATCATGTATTTTCATAGTTTTTTGCAGTTAGATTGATGGACAGGGTCCAAGTGATCCTCCACTCAATGGCTGAATACACTAGAGAACATGGCTCAATGTCGCGATCTGTGGCTCACTTGTATCCACCAACATTTTGTCAGCTTGATACTGTTTGCTTTTCTCTTCGTACTGTTTTCTTATTCTTGTTGTTACTTCATAATTTCTGATTGAGGTTCCTATTCAGAGATAGCAATCAAAGCCACTGTACCCACCGTACTTAATTGCTATTTGAAATGAACCGACTGGATAGCTTGAGAGTTACATGCTGGCATTTTAGTGGGAGAAGTCCGTAATAATTTGTCTTGCAATTAGAGCACTTTCGATATTTTCTAGTAGTCCATACTATGTCAAAGTTTATCGATTACTGGGGTCTGTTATAGTACATTCTCTAAATTTGGCTCATATTTGTTCGTTGGTGAAAATGGCAGTTGCACTTGTTACTTTAATGAAAACCGTTCATAACGTGGTATTTGTACTGGGCTTGAAAGGTTAACCTCAGGCGCGGTACTTCTGGGGCAAAAGGCGCATCAGAAAATCCATTCCGGCCTTAAGGATAGCAACGCATAAAATTCTTTCATGAAACCTTCTCCATACCCAGAAAGACTGATACCTCCTATTCGGAATATTTTTAAATTTGGTTATCAAAATCAATGTTTGGATAAATGTTGTCCAACGAATAACCTCTGTGATCAAATCACTTATGGTTTAAGGATTTCCGTAACAATAATACAAAGTTTCATGGTGCATACTATTCCTCTAATTTCATCTAAGGTGAATATCGAATTCCATCTGATGATAGTGGCAATCAGGGATTTGTTCAAATGTACATTAGGAGCATGAATTTACGTCCGAGTGTCCCTCGGTACACTTTTTTATTCGCTTTGAGGCACTTCGATCACCGCTTGCTTTCTCCATGTTTATCGGGCCCGCAGGTTACTGTATATGTTGCATGAACCATAGATTCCATAGACTTAGTGATACTATTTCAACCGTCAGGAATCAACAGTTTATTATCCAGTATAGATTACTTCCTGATAATTTGATCAATGACGAAGGTGAATAACTAGATCGTTTATTACTTGGGCTCTGTCCACAGGTAAGCGGAAAACCCAAGGGATGAGGCTGTTTCTATTTGTAGACGTGCGTAAACGAATTATTTTGAATTTCGAGCGAACGGAAGAGAAAGAAACGGCTTTAAAGAGTATCCAGCGAAGGCGATGATTAGTGTCGTGTAGTAACCCATTTGTGAACTTGTCACAAGCATCAAACTGCTTGCTAATGATAGAGTCAATGAAAATGTCTCCATTTATTCATTGAATAATTGCATAGCGTTATACAGAAAAGGTAAGATAGCGCACAAAATTGTTTTCGGTAATGTTATCCTCTGGCTATGCAGTTGTGTATAAATAAGTAAAAATAAATACGTATACGAATATATATATATACATGGTTTACATTTATAGGCGATAGAAATGCATATTTTCGAGAAAAAGGAGTGTTTAGAGTACAAATTAAAATTGGTTAATCGGTTTTTTAGGTTCGGAACAGGGTGGGAAGTTAATTATTCGTTGGTTGACTAACCAATCTCAATTTGATACTATAAACACTGTTTGTCCAAAAATATGCATCTCTATCAACTTTTTTACGACGGGAAAGGAATTTTAGAAATTTATTGGTAAGATCAAAATCTTTTTCTTTTGAAACGGGGAAAATAATAGGAGAGCAATAAAGCCAAAGAAAGAGGATGAAAGAGATTACAAACTGAAGTACAAGATTGTAATATACTTTAAGTTTTCGTAGTCTGATTGATAGAAAAGAGAGCTCTTTGACTTCGGTGAAGGCTGTTTCAACGTGACCGGTCCAGTAGAGGTTGTGGGTTAGAATAACTCCTAGGTAACGGACGGGTGAAGCTTCCGGTAGATGTTGGTTATTAATGGAGAGATATGAGAGTAGAGGCAACATAATCAACAATGTAGCCAGCGGCATCAAAGGTTGGCAGAGGGGGTCTGTAGGCAAATCGTCCAGTGTCAAGAGAGTGAACTTGGGGAATTATTCAGTGAGTAGTTTCTCAATTACTTTCAGCAAAGCAGATGGACAAGCTACTGAACGATATTTACCAAATAATTTCTAGGATACAGTTATGATGCTTGCATATCTCCAATAAACGAAAACCACCTCAGAATAAATGCAACGATTGAACAGATCTGTCAAAGGGGATGTGAATTCGAAAGAGCAGGCTTTTAGTAACATTGAGGATAGCAAGTCGGGGCCACCAAACTTGTGGCACTTGACTTGTCTTAAAGTTCTAAGGACAAAACCAGGTGTAACAAGGAAGGGGTTAATAGAACACAAGATATGGGGACGGGAAGTGAGAGTGTCTGAGTTAACGGTCAACTGAGCATTCAAACCTTTGACGTTTAGCTTCAGGTTGGTCCTGGCATAGCGCATCTGTTTCAGGGCTTTCCACGTCTCATGACAATTCTTGTTACTTCGCGTTGTGTCTTAATACAGGTTAGTCAGATATCGTGCTTCAGTTCTGATGAGTGTGGTTAGTTTCTTTTACGGCATGATGCCGTACCGAGCTTCTTTAAGCGAGAAGAGGAGAACCTACCGGGTCGATCACAACAGGTTTCAACGGAGCAATATAAATCCTATCAAAGTTTGAGATAGTCCGTTAAGTGTCCACTGTATGAGGACGCATCGTGTAAAAGGAAAGCAGAAAAATAAGAGGGGCCAACAAATGCCCTCAGATTATCAAGAGATTCTCAGGGAGGCAAACTCGCCTGTAGACAGTGTGGGGGGGGGTGCGGGGAGTTGGTCAAAGATTTGCTGTTGTATTAAACGCCACAGTGGAGAAGAAAATTACAGTGATCAGAAGAGCCAGTGCAAGCACGTTTAAATACTGTGAAAATACTTGGATAATTATTTCATACTGAATCCAGAAGGGCATAGAATCGCGTTCGGAAGAGTGATGTAAAAAAACTCAATACGATTACAAAGGACAAGTGAAGTCTATTGAAGTCACTTGCCGTTATGAACCAGGACTGCTGAAGACTTGTAATAAGATGGCTGAAAAGGCTGCCAGTTAACTGAATGATATCATCAGCGGGAGTATCTGGTGTAACAAGAGCACTGAAAAGGACAATATGTCGGAAGAAACTCAGAAAAGGTGCCTTACAACCAACTGCAATGCAGTTGACCTTCATCGTCTTGAATTAAAATGAGAATCTAGAAGAATTGCACCACGTGTGCCAAACAAACTTATTACAGAACATGATTCACAATGTGGTGTGAACGTTCAAAACCCTTGAAAACCGTGGCAGCACCGTACTGCTGTCTCATCTTTGCGAAGAACCGTGATTCACGATGGTTTGGACGTTCACATTGCATGATGAGTCGTACTATGCAAAAATCTCATCTATTACTCATATTCAAATGCGATTACCCCACCTCCTCGGCTTATTGAGTTGACAGGCCGACTGTCCCTGAAATTTTCAAACCTATCAATATTGTCGATTTCATAAATTTCTTTGTACATGTTCCGAAGAAGAATTCCCTCGACGTTTTTTAATTCCTTTCTCAAGGTGATATTACATATTTCATCAAATTTTCCAAAAAGTGAACGAATATTTGGAGATAATATTGACGGTATCGGCATTGTGGAAACAGCGTGCTCTCTTACAGCTGCTCTCCAATCACCCCGATATTTCCCTGATTGTCCATCTACCTTCCGAAACACACATTTTACACGATTTCTTACTGCCTTCGAAAATCTATGGAGCTCATTGCCGAGTGCGAAGATCCGTAGGTAACTCAAAGAGAAGCCATTTTTAATAGCCTTTGGCCTTGGAAAATTAGTTCAACTTCGAAAGCAGAAAAAGAAAAACGAATCCTCGGTAAATCATGAACTATGAAACAGTGGTAGTTAAAGTTTGACCGATATTCAGAGGCCCCACCTACTACCATAAGGCATTTTTTGAAAGTTTATTATCGTAGTCTTGAGTGCCGACTGGAAAGAAATATTTGGGGGCTGCGATTCATTCAGTCATGTATGAATCAACGACTGACAGACCTGAAGCACGATTCAAACTGGAGCGCGTGCTTTGAAGACGGCGAAGAATGATAATATAAACCCCTTCACACCAAGTTAGCTCAACTGCTCTGTAATTCTACAAAGTAATTATAAATGTCTAAAATAGGACAGTGCTTATTCCGTTTCCATTCAGACTTCGAAGCAAATTGTTTACCCATGCAACGTATTGCTGACATCGGAAGCCTGAATCTTAGATAACGAGAAATCCACTTGCATCTTTTGTGTCCACAATTTCAACGACGCCGGCCAAAACAGAACCGGCGACCTTCCGATTATCAGGAAGATGCTCTACCAGAAGATTTATCGCGTTATTCCCAAACTAGGGTGAAAAACGCAGGTGTGATCTGCAACGACGAATGAGATCGAAGTGAACTATGTAAGATGCTCAGCAAGCGATTAACTACGAGGTTTTGCCGACTTATGCGAGTAGTGATAAATCGTGATGTAAAAGTCAAAAGTGATTTAGTCCTGTCGACATCCTAGGAAGACCCTGGAAGCACTCGCCCTTCATCAACAGTTATCCAACGTTCGTGAACAACGTTTACATGAATAGAATGCCAAGTTTATGCACAGCAAAATTCGTACCTACCATATCTCTACTTACTGACAGAAGCACAGTTTCTCTAGTACCAATAACTATATTACGAACGTCCAGGTCAGCGGAGAGATTGCGATTCCGTAGTTCACACGAGCGGAGTTAAGTGTTCTCTTCACAGTTTGTGATGAACATTTATTGCACACACTGGACGGGACTTCTCCGGGGAAAGAAAGTTGGATAAAAGATTCTTACTGGGAGCTCCAGCAGTTGGATCATTTGCCTCTCCTTTCCTCATAATTATACTCTATAAATTCGTTAGATTGTCCGACTTTCCTGAAAATATTTTGACTTCGTAACTTTGTTAAATTACTTCCTCATTCACGAAGCTGATTGCTGAAAGCAATTGCATTTATACCTTACTGAAATAACCCGTAAAAGTTGGTCCACTGTCCAATCTTTTTTTCTTATTGTGTCATTCCGCTCAGCTGTCTCATCAACTCTCTATTGAAGACCACTGTTCAGAAATTTATGTTCTTCTCTCATAACTGTAATCGGACTTGAAGTAAATGACTGATTAAAATATTAGAACACGAAACACTCCAGGCTAACAGGGATAAAGCATCTTCTAAACATATTCTCCGATGAAATTAATCCTCCGATCGTGTTTTCTGAGATCGGTGCAGGATTGCCGAAAATAGTCGGTCCATTGCATGGTATGAGACCACTCAGTCAGTGGATAGATACTCTGAGGATAGTGTGGTGTGTCACAGTCGGTCCGATTTTTGCATGCTCTCTATTTGTTTGTCTACCTGAGCATTTCAACCCGATTTCCTCGTTCCTAATGTCACTTTCTTATTCCTTCAGTTGTTGAATCAGGTTACTTTAGGAGACCGTCAACGGAGCTACTACTGATATTTGTTCGAACTGAATATGACTGTAGACAAACTACAAGTAATGTGGTAAATTTTCTTATAAACTAGTCTGTGCACAAATTTCCATTCATCGGTGGTTTGTGCACCATTTTGCGAGTGAAAAAAGAATTACCCATATTTCATCATTTACTTTTGAGGTCAGTTAAGTTCACACATTACTCAGCTTTTTAAAAACATGACGTTTATTAACCCAAAAAGTGACTTAATGAACGTCGTATCTTTGTTCACTTCGCTTATTTACCTGTCTACTTTTGTACGTGTACCATTGCATCAGATTAGGGTGAAAGTCGAAATCCTCGGCTGTTCAGTGGTTCTTCTTTTAGACCTGTGCTGCTGGAGAATTTACCTTACCACACAGAGAAGAAAGCTATTAGCTTTATGCTCCCCCTGATCCAACTCGCTTCAGCATAAAACTTGTACTGGTGCCTGAACCAACAAACGTGCTGGATGTTATGCTGTTCACTGAGAACTCTGCAGGTATTTCAGGCATTGCTTAGTAGAAGTTCGCTAGTCCAATAGATAACAGGCTACCACATAACTTTTGCATCACTTCCATCCACAGGCGTCTCCGATTTTATTATAACCATCCGAATTGACTTATTTTGTTGCGACAATGTTGTCGAGAACGAAAATAAAATGGATTCAGATTGGTTTCCTGTGCATGATTTTTTTAAGTGAAAAAAACAGCTCTATATACACCCAATCAGAAAAATAAGTACGTCCTAATAGTTAAGAAAGAATGCGAACTTAGCTGTAAATATTTCTTCAACGTACCGTGAAATGAATCAACATATTTTTTCCAATAATTTGATTTCAAACTCGCATGTAAGGGAATTTACCACTGTTCAAGAATTATACTTATTCAGTTTCCCAAGGTGATCAATTGGCCCTTCGGATATCTACAACTTTGTTTTAAGGAAAAGTGTTTTTGAACAGCTTTGTTGTTCGGGTAATATATCGCAGCAAATTTAACCTAGTGATTTTCGCAACCACGGGCAACATTTCAACTTTCGGCTATGGTCAGTTATACATCACGGCCTACAAAAATGACTAGACTATGCACCTTGAGCAACGACAAAATTGAGTTGTTTCGGTTACTCGTGTTGTTTCAATATGCCTTGCTTTTTGTGTGCACATTTTCCCCATTAGCGGATTATTTCGTCATGCATGAAGTAGACTAGTTTAGGTAGCTTACTTTTGTTCTCTTATGTATTGTTTCTATTAAGCTAATGTAAAGCTGCCCCATATCAGTCTTTTAGGCTTTGTGATGAAAGACGATTTGAAGAAAGCACTATATCTACATCATAGATAGCGGCTTAGCTGAACACCTCGTGGTAGCATCACTTTGCCGAACGATAACACTTCGGGGGAGATACTGCCACTGAGGTCTTCCAGTACACTGTGCACATCGCTTTATCAGAATGCAAAGTGCATCCACAAAACTAGTGTGGTTCTGTGTATACAGTCACTCATCCACAAATGGTCCGTCACATAAATTACTACGAAATGTGAATTGCAGCAGAAAGTGGTGCTGGTGAAAGGCAGCCTAACAAATAATGGAGTCTGGATCACTTTTGTAAGTTTGTGACACGTGGTGGTGCCACCACATTTGACTTCTTGCAAAGAAACATGTGTACAATAACTGGGTTTGCAGTGTTTTGCGGGACCTGGCCACTTTGTACCGAGGACGCTGGGTGGCTTTCCGTTCAGGTTTATCGATAACTCTGATGCATCATTACTCGGGCCTGCCCGGGGGAACTAAGTAAGCAATACTGAGATTTCTCATTATTCTGGAAGTGAAATGTTCCGGCCAGTGATCAACGGTAGTCGTAACGGGGAAGTAGCCTGCTCGCCCTTCGTTAAAATCTCATCAATTGTGCCCAGCTCCCCGGACTAGGAATTGTGTCTTCCGGCTTGAAATGTCTTTTTAATATGGAATGATTAAAAAGTTAATTGTAGAAAAATGTTTCGTGAGAATTTTAGTGAACACCGAAAAGTAATAGAACAAGCCGTGCGTATAATAAATTAGCTGTTTTTGTCTTCGGTTCGAGGTTGTGTTCTCCTGAATTTGTGCCCTTTTGGCATTGTTGCTAACATGCAAGCATGAAATTTGGGAGAAAAGACTTTATTGTTTTGCGTATTGCAATAATGCTGATTTTTGAGGTTATGTACAACTAATTGTTCTCTGTTTAAATGACACAGTTAAACTCCGTATAAAACATACGACTCACATTAGGGAAAAACATTGTTTTGCGTTTTAACATTCTAAAAAATAACGTTTACCATATACTTTCTGTATTTTAGGGAAAAAATTTGTTCACAACTAAACCATGGTAAGTATTTCTCACGCACCTCGAGAATTCTCTTCGAGCCATCGCATCATATTTTACGGAGTAACATTGTTTGGTCTCATTCAGTGCTTTATTTGCTAGTATTTCATTGTCGGGCTTTCTGAACCCACTACATGAGCCGATTAACAAAGTGTGCCCTTCGTACACTGTAATCAGAGTGCAAAATTACTAGCTGTTGTCTATTACTGCTACTAGATATTTTTATGATCTAACTTATAAATTTTGCTGAATCCTTCCGTGATATAACAACAATATCAACCGGGGCTAAGCCGTGTGTAGAGAGACTAACTAATATTTCAAAACACTTTTACACTAGTTATCCCCATGTCCATTCAGAAACTAATTTGGTCTTTAAGGCTCAGAATACGTTTTATCAAACAGAATAGCGACATTTCTCTTACTTGATATTCAAACCATAGGTATCTCGCGTTGCTTCTGTTGTTATTCTCTAACACGAAGAGATGTATCAGTGAGCAGAGCTGGTGTCGAAAGTTCCAGTAACAGTAATCTGTACAAAGTATCCACTGATCTTTGATCGTAAGAGTAACCATCTTGCTGTGGTGAATCTCAGAACTAGTCAATGGATAGAATATCTGATAGGACTCGATCATTTGTAGCACCTTAATTTTGTCATGTCTTAGAAATCCTTGCAAGCCGCACAGTTAGGTATTAGATGCCTCGCTAAACCAAAGAAAGTCACACTGCAGCCACAAGGATGACTAGCATGTGGCTTGTTAGAGCAGTTCCCAAGTTACTTGTGTCTGTAAAGTGTAGGATTTTCACGTGCAACCATATTTCATAATGTAACCTGGTATTATTTACTGTTTTGAGCTGAACACGTTAAACCCAAACAGAAACCCAAAATTACTTTTCAACACACTTCTTTGCGCTCGTCATTGTCTGTTTTCTTAATTCATTGAGTGAGAATATCTTGCACCTTGATACATATGGTTTACCTAAATAAATTGTTATTGTTATCAGCTGTCACTAAAATAAATGTTCACTAGCTAATGTAAGGCAGTTCGTCTCAAATATTTTTAAAGTAAACGTGCATCAAAAAGCTCCGCAACCAGCAGCCAAAACCGATTATCGATCTCAATCACGAAATCAATAACAACAACGTTAATGCAACTACATGGCTATCCTAAGTTAAGCAGTGGACATCACTTGGAACATCAGTGTCTGAAAGCTTCGCCAGATGCGTTCTGTAAATCACTTTGAACTGCAGCGAATAAAAAATAAATGTGTTGATTTATTTGAAAACAAACCCAAATGAATTTGTGCTGTCTTACTTATCAACTGATAAGCATAAGAACAAATTGAAATCATGTCTGTGCACAAATGAACTAGTATATCCAAATCACAAGTTAGATATGTGATCGTTTTATCGGCCATTAGCACCATGCCTTAAGACTCTATTTCAGGTGGAGGTAATACATCCATTTCCATTAAGTTCAGTTCTCGCAACTGTTTATCTTACAGTTAAGTGCTCTGGTCCTCTTACTTATCTCGTAGCTCCACCCAACAGGAAATAAAATAAATTAGAGTACCAATATCAAGTGAACGTAGCAGGAAGTTAGAACGGAAAATCATACTAACGAAGAAGTTCGAAAGCAAGTACAACACTGGATTCTGCACACAGCCGTATTTATCAATACCTCTGACAGTGCGGAAGACGAATCTTGTGACCTCCAACCCGGAAGGTCCTTGTTGGAGGTTCTATTTGGAAAATTCAATGCAAGCGCATATTCCGCATTTGCTTGGTTGGCTTTCGAGAACTGATAAAATTTGACCATTTTGGATGTTTATTCAGACATTAGGTCTTCAGTATCTTGATGGGAGATCTGTGACGAAGTCAAGAAATCCATTTGTTTTCGGCTGACAAGATCTGAAATTTTAGTTCTAACATGCACTAATCATGTACTGGTGGCTACACTTCCCACTGATGTGTCCTTGAGAAGCGGAGGAACTTAAGCTAACTGATACAAATTACTTAGTTGTCAGACAGATACTGACAAAATTGGCTCATGGAAAAGATGAAATATTGAGGATACAAAAATATCACTGGTTGCCACACACTACCCTGCTGCTAGTGTCACTAAACTTAGAATAATTGAACCTTAAAGACCACCTCCGGGATATGCAACATGCGTTAAACTACCGCGATCAGTGGCCAGTGTCTTTTTGTACATTTATATTCTACCCCAAGGACGCTTATCTACCATGATCGCTTTCCCGCCCGCTACCCGATTCAACGAATATTGCAGGCTTAACAAAAGTAGTCGATAGCAAAACTGCAAAGCTCGTCCCTACGGGAGCAGCTTGTTTAAAATTTTTCTGTGAGAAAAACTTACTTAGTTACTCGATACTTTACGTGTAACTTAGGCACCGCTGACATATTTCCCATAGAATTCGAAAAGCTCTCCGAATAAATCACTTGATTACGATCTTAAATACTGGATAATGTATTTAAAAGCAATCAGTAAAGCTTACCTTACATCACCTCCTGGTGTTCAGCTACTCCATAATCCATTATCACTTACGATTTCCGTTATTTTTACTGCATCTAAGGCAATAAGTGCTACGTACATCAATGCGATACTGTTTTGCTTTTCGTTCTTCCCACTAACCTCATCTGCTCAGGCTAACAAGGGCACGACAAGAACCGGAAATGTCAATATGCCAGCAGCTGCGTTGAGTTGTTGCGATTACATGCGACAGAAGCCGCCTCCACTATTCTATATGAAACAATTTGATCGAATTACCAAACAGCAATTAGCTTTGGTAGAGCATTATCGGATCGCACAAGCAGAACATTGCAAACTGGGTAAAAGCAGTATGGCTACTATGCTTGAAACAAACAAGGCGTACGGCGCGGGGCTGGGCAGTTTGGAACCGGAAAGTTGGCAGACCGGTTTGGAAGATTGTGGAGACTTTTATACACACCGTTGGAAGGAGGTAATAGCTAAGCACGCTTCGTAATGCTCGCATTATTTTATTCTTATAAATAAATAATGTGAGTAAATGAAATCATGCGGACACGTTTAAATTTTATTATTTCCATTCATCATGGAACTTATAAGCTTCGATTTATGCAAATATTGTTGCTTATGGAAGATAGATTTTTCATCAGTTATTTAGAACCATCTGTTTTACAGACTGCAAAGTGCTAGTTTTTCATATCTGATAAAGCCTCGCATCCTAGTTGATACAGTGAATGAAGTGCGCAAGCTCGAAAGAAGCCCACTTACGGGTCGACCATTGTTAGCATCAGCTAAACATTCGAGAAATTAGAAGCTTTCAAACTAATGATGCTCATTTTCATAGGCCAGATAATGTGCAAGAAAACTTATCTGTCTAGGGAAAATTCAATCCCAAGAACTATCCTTCTCGTGGTTCTCGACTGTTCGGATTACTGGTGTTGTTCAAATTGCAAATTGGTGATTTTACAAACACCTGCTCGCTGGGGTTGGAGTTCAGATCGCAAACATTTCCATATCCCCAGCCAAAATGACACAATCAATGTAGAGGTGCCTTCAAGTTAGAATCCGACTATTAAACAAACCTAACCAAGGCCCCCGCAGAATTAATTTGAATCGCCTGTGTAGATGTACACAAATATGTACACGTCCGTGTGTATGTCATCCACTTCAACCTTTATTGTTTTATTCTTTACTTTCTGTTTATGATACAATAATGGCACAATATTTCAGGAAGAGAGTCGAGGCCAATTAGAGGCTGTCAACTGGAGAAGACGACCAGCGGTGAAAGCAGGATTCGAACCCATCACCGAAGGTTCCAAGGCTTATCGTGAAGACCGCTTGAAGGCCACCGGTCCAGGGCATAGGCTGGCTGATAATGTAATAACTCCAAGTACACTCGATTTCGGTCATCTCTTTCAGCCATTAACCTCGCGCTCCTGTGCTTTAATTTCAATTGCTTCCAACCAGCGGCAAAAGTGAAATAAATCGAAACATATGGAACGAAAAGCAGAAAAAGAGACTAGGTTGAAACCACCTAGACGAACGGATGTGTGACTCACTCCCCAACCACTATAGTCAGTTCAACTTAGGGGTTTTATTTAGACACTGCGCTACTTCTAGCCTCGGCATGGCTAATAAGATGTTCCCACGATATTTGAGCAATGCTGCAAAATGTCAGTGTTTCTGTTTGATATAAAAGTGCGAATCTCACTGCCTGATCTTGAATCAATAGGACTACTCGTGCGCGGGGATAGATTTGTTTCCAGATTCAAATTTCAAAAGAAAACAGCCCTAATGTAATCCATTTCTCTTGAGGAGTTTAGTGGGAGATCAGCGTAAGGATGAACCCGACTCGTGGTAAGAATAGAGAATCCGTGATGTACACATTCCTATGTGTGGATAGAAATTTTAATTTCGAGAAAAAACTTTTATTAAGTCGATCTTACATCGCACTCTTTTTTCGCATTACCCAACCATAGTATATTGTTAGGTCTTTATACGTGCAATATGCACCCGATCTTCCCCGGTTCCACAGCTCATCCGACTCAGGCTTGGTCACAATGACCACGATCGAAGCTCCGTGCGGGAATACAATACACGATTTACATTGCCCATGGAGTTGAAAGATCTCGAAGGTAAGCAAAAGGGGTGCTTGATTTTTCCTTACCGATTTGTACAACAAGAACAGTACATAGATAACAAGAAGGGGCAATGCGTGCGAAGTATTGCCTCAAAGTTCAACCCCTTTTTCTACAAAGGGGTTTCTGACGAGAATACATGTTTACCTCAGTGCTGTCTAAATCGTGGCTAGTTGCACGAACCGAAAATGTCAAAACTCAGTGGGAATTAAAATCGTTCCGATTAGAGTTGATTAGGAGAACCAAATTTGATGGGCAGTGATGTTATAAACTGTGAAAGATATTCTGTTCACAGTTTCGCTGAACTGTCCGGATTGGGTGGATGAGATTGAAATGTTTCATGTATTCTCCTATTGGTGACGACTACCTTCCGAAGTAAGCCACTGAGTGGAAAAACAGATGTTACAATACATAAAGTAGGTATAACATCCGGAATGCAATAAGATCTCATATTAATTCAGAGTATTTTACCGTAGGTACATTTTATAAAATTTGTGCTTCAGTTTGATAAGCTAAGAGATGGCGGTTCAAATAAATATTATACTCAGTAATAATTTTATTTGTGGTCAAATTCATTTAATGTTGATTTACGAGTCCATCATTTAAGAGCGGTGGAAAGCTAGACTTACAAGAGAATCGCAAGCGTTTCTTAGTAGTATGCCAATATATTATTTTTTTATTATGATCGTATTTGCGCTAAACACCACCAAAATACTGTAGGCGAAAAAGGCTCATCACTGTTCCACTGCAATCGAAATTCAGTTTTTTGACCTTATGGTGTACCGTATCAGTTTTTTTCTATTTTGATCGAAATTGATTACTTTCCTTTTTTGCAAAATATGCTCTGCTTGCTAATAATGGCTTTTTCTTGCTTAGTATAGAACTTTTGAGCAGGATAATGCTAAGGATCATTGAATACACAGTGGCATGCGTCCTCATCATATGGTAGCTCAGTGTGAAAATACCCAAGAACTTTATACGTAGTGACGCCATATCACGAACTTCTGCATTTATGTAAATGAAACGAAAATAAACAGCAATTCTGTTTTTGTTCTCATAAACGGACTATTTGTACTAGCTTTTCTGTAGTGTCCAAGCGGAAAAAAAATCATTCACGAAATTCCCACTGTGAGTCTTTATTGGTTGGAAACACAATCGGAACACAACAATCTTCCGGTTGAATTAGGCAAACCGGAGTGGTTTCAGTTTTGATAAAAATAGAGCAAAATTTTCAGAATGTAGACATCCAAAATCCACCAGCCTCACTCTCTCCTTCTCTCTCGCTCCCTAATTTGAAGAGAGCACTTATATATGTTCGGTGGTAAAGCCAATTTATTTCATGACAACAAACTGAACGGTTGGGGCAAAACGACTCAGTCCTAAATCTTTTTTTCTTTTTTATTATCCGACATGAAGTAGCACTGCTTTCAAAACGAGGAAGACCTAATTGTGTTTTACAGATCACAAGGTGCTCTTCATTCCTCTGATCGACTTCTAGTGTGTATTCATAAACATTTGCAGTAAAATGGTACTTTTAATCTTCTCTATTTTAAACCGGTCGAAAATCAACTGGTTGGGTATGACTATAAAATTTGAAATCTTTCGGAAATTTTTATAAGTTTTTCCGGAACCTGATAATGCACAATATCAAGCGAGATTTTTTTCGGGTTCTACCGGTACCTCTGCGATTTCTTTTATCGAGATTTCAAGAGCTGTGACTCAAAGATATTAAACTTGACTGTTTCAGCAATTAACCACCAAGTGATATGACCAAATATTTAGTAGGTATTAAGACTTCTATGTGGGTGAATACATTTTTCAATAGCCTGTGGAAATCACTAACACAGATGTGTCGTATAAACCAAAGTATATCAGCCAAGCTCACTGGTGTGAAACAAGACTAAACTTGGCACGTAGATAATTTTTCAATGGTTCCTGAATTTCACCAAGTAACCTACTTCAGGGAAATTACAGTATACCCAGTGTTTGGATATGTTAACGATATGGTAATATGTTTAGACCTGTCGCTTTCTTCCATTTAACATATTTTTTTATCTCCTCGAGGTCTTCTTTTTGGTGGGTAAGAGAGTGCCAGAAATAATTTCTTTCATTTCGGGTGTTTGCTGGGAGACAGAAACGAGAATCACCAGCCTCGCACGCGACTAATCCGTGTGTTAATTGAAAGTGAAATAACTGTGACTTATTTGGCCGTTAAACGCAAATACCTGGAATTCTTATTTCGAAAAATTATCCAGTTCGCGTCTCTGGCAGCGCATTGACATTTTATGTTTTTGAAGATGGTGAAGGAAGAGTCATCCTTCAGTGAAAAGAATTTTAATGCAGAATAATCATTCCGTTGTGACAAGGTAAAAGTGCATGCGTCAGTCGTTAAATCAGAGAACAATGCACACCGGAGGTCAAAATTCAACAGAACCATCTGTCCCCATTCTGACTGGCCCCTTAATAGGATTCATTATCCACGGCCATCTAAAACCAACTGCTAAACAAATCCTTCTACGAAAGAATGAATGGAACCAATTCGGATGGGTAGTGTGCAGAAATGGTGGGATAGGATGGTGGTTGAAAACGTCACTTCATCCAGACTAGAGGAAATGTAGGTGAAAACGACCCTCAGCTGAGCTTCCCCAAAAACTGTATGATGAAAAGCAGATTCGATAGTTCTGAAACTATTATTAAGTTGGACCACACCTTGTCTGTTTTGTGCGCTGTGTAAAACCTAATGGTGGTTAAATTCTTTGGGAAATCAGATCAATATTCGCGTCTCATTCCTTCTCAATTTCATTAGATTTTAGAGAATAAGCTCCATTGAATGAAACCTGATTCATAATGTTTAGCCTCTGAAGAGAGTTCCGTACAGTCTGATTAAATGACAGCAGCTAAACATGTCATTTACTTTACCTTCCATTGACGTTTCCTTCTAGCCGAAAAGCATTGGTAGCAAATATGTATGTTCCTATTTATGGAACTAACCTTTTTCATGTTGAGGCATCGATATGGCAAATGAATTTTATTTCTCATTATGCGACCTAGTAAACAGCACAGATATTGGTAAATTTTCGAAGGATCAACTGAGACACTCAAATTGCAGACCATTGAAGGAGAACCAAGTAGTTTTCATATATCGTGGTGATAGACGGCTCTGCTCTCGCCTGGCTCGCTACCCCCCCCCCCCTTGATCTGCTGAGGCCTTATATGCTTCGCCACTCCAAGTCTCATGATCTTTGTTGCCATTTTTCCTCAAAGCAGTTAGTTATGACAATGCACAGTCACACAAATTCTGGCCTTCACTCTCGCTTCGCTTATGCCCGAACAAATCAGACACTGATTACACTCGCCAGATTTCGTGGACTGAACCACAAAACTGATTCTTCACAGCAATATCTATAATCAGCTCATCCTCTTGCCCTGGTTGTGACCGAAACCCGAATTTCCCCCTTTCCAGACACCACCCACCTTCCTTTTTCCAATTACACATTTCGTTCCTCCTTTATACCTAAAGCCGATGTCTTTGCTTCTGACGATCAATGAGTAGCCACTTTCCGAGTGCCACATCTTGAGATTCCTAGTCGTAGTTTTCAACTAATGTGGCCAAAACTCCGTTTTTTCTCCTTTAATCATCAATTTTGTGTTTATCTCTCTCTTAGTGGTGGTGATTCCTCTATTCTCGATTTCTTATTTCCAAACATTGAGAATTTATTCTTTGTGGACTCTATTTGCCTCATCGCTATCCTAGGAGACTTCAATGTTCACAACTGGGAGTGGTTGGTGCATTTTTCTGACGCCTCGGTTTTGGGGCGCGAAGCCCAAACCTTTGCTCTGGTCAAAAACCTGATTCAACTAACTGACCTTCCACACGTATCCCCGATAAATCTGACAACCGGGATCATACGCTTGATTTTGTTCTCATCTCTATCCCTTTCTACATCTCGGACTTTACCGCTCTTTCTGCACTTGGATCATCGGATCTTTGTGTTATTTCTTGTTCCATCTTCCTCTAGTGTGAACTCAGGGAGTTGTGAGGATGGGTCTGAAAGCTGTCACTGGGTTGATCTGGTAACCATTATTAATCAAGTGTTGCGAAATAGCACTGCTGTTGGTTCAGACTATTCCCTTATGAATAGAAGCCGGTGCATGTTCTGTTACCTTTGTAGACAGGTGTACCGCCATGCACCAAATATACAGCGCACTATAAGAGCACGCAACTTAATATAGAACATCCGGTATAGACTAGCAAGGGAAACTGTTCTCGGATTGCTGAACAACCAGTTGGTTTATATTTGACAGAATTCTAATATGTAAAGTGCTCAAGGTCCTTGAAGAAGTTACATTCCAATATTTCGAAGGATTTATCAGCCTTGAACGGGAAAGCTAGGAATACTCCCTTCTTTGCCACCTATTTTTTGCATAATATAATTCACCAATCAATGTGAACACTGAGCTCATCGTTGAAAGCCATGAAGCAGCGGAAACCTGTTTCATCCTTGTTATGAATCATCAGCAGTGCCTAGCCGCTGCTACTTGAACCCGGGATGAACGACTGTGAGCCGAACCCTTAACCATCAAGTTATTCAGGCCGGCTCTCAACAGACCTTTCCGACGCTGGTTTTGTTCCGCGTCGTTTTTATCCTAAATTATTGGTGAAAAACCGCTTACGGATAGCTGATTTCTGCAATATGTCTAATATATGCTCGATCTCTCGGTCAATCATCCCTTGGATGCAGAAATTTCTTGCTCTGCAAACAGGACAACTCACTAAGTTTATTTCGTACCGAAGAGGGACAAAGCTAGAAGAATACGCGACCCGTTCCACCCAGGTATATACTTTCTTCAAAGTTAAACCGTGAGCTTTATGTTTTGTCCCGACTAATTTGGTGACTCATTTTTCTGCCGTCAATTGAAGCTGATTTGTACGACTGAATGATTAGAGCACCTATGTGCGCCTTATTTTCCTAAAAGTTGTCATTTTTACCATTGGAATCTTTCCAGAAAAAACATGAACTAGATGATGACACGGTTGAACTGGGAAGAACTTACCTGCCGTGGATAGAGTTGTAATTGCGTAATCTTTGCTTTTATAGGACAAAACCGATTACCCTCGATTTTCACTCAAATTTGTTACATCAGTACACTGAGAGGCATAAAGTTGTCTCTGGAAATATTCTCTTATTTTAGGAATAAACAGATAACAGTGAAATTCCGTGTAAAACTGCAATTTATTTTAATATAACTCGATCAATAACATAAAATCTCAGTGCTACAGCTCTGTTTGTCAATTCTCAAAGTAGTCAAAGTTGAGGAAAGAAGGATTTTCTGCAGTACGCTAGAAGTAGATGATAAACTAAATAGTCGATGAAAGGTTACGAAATCTGACGAATAGACTCTTATTCATTTTCTGAACAGATGCGACGGAAATCTTTGTCACCGTAATTGCGAGATTATTTGGTCTTTAAACTCCATGAAGAAGGTAGAGATATTCAGAAATATTGTCATCTTAGCTGAAAAAACTTAATGAGTTAGTACGAAAACGGAATTCCACCGCGAATTCACTTGGTCCACTGTCTAAGTGTTGCTTCGCAATTTTATGGGATGATTTAGGTAACGAAAAGTAAATGTTTTGAGCAAATAGGGCAACGAAAAAAGTTTAGTTGACGTGCTAGAACTTCCAAAAATCTTGTCGATCCTTGGAAGGAAGATGGTATATACCCTCGATAAAATTTCTAGAACATACCATCCCACATTTCCACCGTAATGACTAGACGATAGCTCGTGCTTTGGATTTCGGAAAGGAGGCAAAAAGCACATTTGGTTGATATTTCATTTGTCGAATAAATTCTGTCACGAACTTGATTTTAACTGTTTTCAAGAGTATTGCATTTGCTCTAAACTGAATCATTCAGTTCAACCGATCAGATATGAATCCTATCGCACTTCTGGAAAGTATAATTTTTAAAATGAGTGAAATTTAAACAAGTCAAGCGGTATTTGTGAATTCTTGTTCCTCGTCCTATGTGCTTTCAAAGCCGTACTCGTACTTGATGCAGCATGTTCACGATGTAAAACAGACCAAGCAAGTTGCACAGACACCAGAAATATCGTCCCGGCTCCGATTCACTTCGACCACGTATGACCTGTTTCACACGAAGTATGTCTGAACGATAATGGTACTCAGAGTTTTTCTCATTTCTCAATCATTCATACAAGCCAAGGTCAGGTTCTGGCATTTCCGTAGATCAATAAAATTCATGAGAATCCATTAACTTTTAGAGTTTCCATCAGTACTGTGCGAACCTCAAAAGATACATGGCACACGATGGCACCACAAGGGTGCATGAAATCTTAAAACGTGTGGATTTCCATAACGTGTACCTTTTTGCTTTGTTTCATTTTTTCGTATAACATTCGAATGAATTTTAGGTGTTTTTCAATATTGCCTTGTTGTTTTCCTTTCTTACAGTAGGAACCGTTTATATATATATATATATATATATATATATATATATATATATATATATATATATATATATATATATATATATATATATATATATATATAGTTAAGCTACCTTCCAGTAGAGAAAGCTATTTTTTATCCAGCTGCTTTACGGATGTACTTCATTGAAAATAGTTTTTAGTATTCAACGAATTACTAGTATTCTAACTGTCGGGAGTGAACAGTATAATGCACGTGGATTGACGACTGATTGTGCTGTTCATTGGACCGATAACGACGTGTTAGAATTTTAATGGTGAGTAGTCACAATGTGAAAAAGAGCAACCATTCGAAACAAGGATAGAATTGATTATGTGGAAACAGGGAACCGGTTCAGTACGAATCCCACTGGGACGAGTTTTGCTTACAAAATACTTACATTGTATAGCTCTGAATCAAAAAAGTATAGATGTTGCTCGGAGAATGCAATCACTTCGTGATTTTCTACTGATCGGGTTTAGTCATGAACTGGAATAAAGGAGGATAGAAATGGTTGCAAATCCACTGTCCCCAAAGTATTTATTTTGATATTTCAGAACTACTATTTTGGGACAATCGATTTGCAAGTCAACTTGAAATAATTAAACTTTATACAACCTGACCCGAATCCGTGGGTGAACTGCCCGAATCCGATACAATGTTTTCGGGGTTCGTAAAGCACCCACGCTGATACTGTTTCCGTTCGGAACACGAAAATGTGTGGACGTCCTACGCTGGGACTAAACAAGTGCCCAAAATTCCGATTTCAACACAAAACTGGATTCGCAAAGCACCTTATTCTTAATTATTTACACTGGCGAATAAAGTAGTTGAAACCCAACTGAATGAAAAGTATGGTGCACTGTCCATGCTCAATCAAGGAAGTCTCTCAAACTGATTATACCGTTAAATCAATCAAATATGATTTGGAGTGAGTAGGAATTAAATCCAGTTGCGAGGCTGGAGGTTAACTTGGTCTGTTTGATTGTTGCCAGGGCATTACACAAATTGGTAAATAATTTCCTGACTGATAGATCACTTTTCTTTTTACATAACTGCAACCGTAACGTTTTCTGAATAAGGTGTAACCCGTAGTATCTTGACAAACAGACAATATCAACTTCACAAATTTATTGGTTTCTTTCAGGTCATCGCAACTTTTGGCTAATCTGACATACGACCGCCAAGAAACAAACCCCTCACCTAGTGTCTGTTTGCATTCATATTAAGTACATACTGTGATAACTGTTAACTAACTTCAAAAACAGGTCCGATGGTGGTTCAGCGGTCATAAAGATGTGGTCAGTTTCCGGTGATGCATTTGATCTCAAAGAGATTTCAAGGTTCCCAGAAGAATTTGTCTACAGGGTGTTCAGGGCGTTATGTGATTAGTTACAAATCCGGATTTTACAGAATGTACCTGAGAATCACTAAGCTAGAATAATTGATCAGATTAAGGAGGCTGTGTCGGATGTGACTCACAGATCATAGATTTTTAATACTGACTGCAATTGCATTTGTATGGTAGTTTTGTACAGATAGTAGGCCGAAATTTCAGCCTTTGCACGCGAAAATGGAATATCAAAATTAAGCAAGGTTTCACAAATGGCAAAAATGTTTGGCCAAACACCCACAGATATGTTCCAGCTGGAGAGTGCTTCAATAAGTGGGAGTAAAGAAAAATCCAAGCTAGTTCGAAGTTTTGTAAGTAAATTAGTTTTGATGTTCACACCGTTGGTCGAAACCCGAACAAGATAGGGTATGGGGAAGTATTCTATAGATTTACTTTCGAGGAAAGGTGCCGGAATACTGAACGAGCTAATGAGTGTGGACGAAAAAACACAAATCTGCGTGCATTAGAAGTGTAGTTTCATTAATGATTCACAGAACATTTTTGGCGATCCACCCTAATGTAGTACTATACCCATCAGTATTATCAGTACATTGAAAATATTTCGATATTATGGCAAACATCTACTTGTTCAGTTTATTTTTTAGCAGTAGCTGATCTTTAAAACGATAAGGGTTAGATGATAACATTGTTCAGTTGGGTTCTGTTCTTTCGGCCATTAGTCTCGCTATTCTGTGCCCTGGTTTCGGTTGCGGCCTAATACCATCACCTAGTCGACAGGAAACGGGATAGAGGTGTAAGGAGCTAGGAAACAGAAGAGATAATTTTCAGTGGAAACCAATAAGACAAAGAAAGAGCTCGGATGCAATTACTCCACTGATCGTGACACAGCCATGCTACTTAATGCATCCAACCATTTTATGAACGGATCTCGTGGACCCTAACCCGAGAGCCTGATACGTCCAAAACGGCCGAGTACGCCGTTTAAAATTATCATACCTTTCTGCCATGCCATGGACTGACCACCTTCACCTAATCTTCAATTACTGCATACCTTGGAGAACAAAGTGCACCGAGTAGGTCTATCGGTCGACGTGCGCAACATGTCTCACTCACCCTGGGGAGAAAAAGGAAACTCACTTCTTTTTCAAATTAATTTCTTCACAAATAATTAATCTATTCATGGTTTTTTTCTTGCTGATAAACATATTTAACCCAATCATGCTACGGGAATAGGACGCACACAAATGAACAGTGATTTTGTTGTGGAACCACAATTGCTATCTCATCAGTTGATTGGTGAAGCTGGTTGTCATCAGTATGGTCACTATCTCTGTTGCATTAGGTAGAACACTGAAAATCGGAGCAGTCAGAATGGGAAAGGCATACCAAAACACACCAGTGAATGTCACATATGTCGAATGATCAAACTGTGTGACATGATAATAAGTGACAGCAGAATTTTCAGTAGTTCTGTTGCTTTGCCGTCCTCCCTTCCTCCGACTGTACGATGTCAGTCACTGATAAAATATTTTCAACCCAGATCAGAATGACTGTAAAAACAGTCTCATTTTTACCCTTCTTCGTAGATATAATAATCTGCAACTGTTTATTCACATCCGCTTCCAAGAGAGTTAAGCGCCCTGAGGTGCAATGTGGTCGGATCACGGCACTCGTTTTTAAGTTCACACCATTCACTGCCATTCGTTGTGACATTTTACCACAGATTTATACGTCAACAGGGTATTAGCACTGAAAAATGTTTTCGCTTAATTTCGTTTTATTCTACAAATTGAGATGGACAGTTATTGCGAACTTTGTATCTGTGTGTAACTGGTGTGGGTTTGGAGTCCAGTTTTTTCCCCAGGCGGTTAGATCAGCTGGACCAATGACCGTCGCTCAAAGTTCACTATAGAAGCCACTCGGGACAGGAATGTAGAAAATCTCTGCAATCCCTCCCTGCATTTCAATACAATGGTTAAAATAAATGTCCCGGGAATTACTGTGCTAAAATTTACCGAAGGCTTATCAGAAATAACTGAAGAGATACGCCAGATCATCCAATAACGCTTACTCAGTCGTATCGTTTTTTTCATTTCGGAATCGAGTTGATCTCGATATGCAGACCGAGGGCATGGCTGAATGTTTTCCCGAAAACCAAACAGATTTGAAGTAGACTAGTTCTGCTTACTATTCTAGAGCTCATACCTAACAAACAGGATATTTTTCTTCTTTGGGGAAACTACGGTTAACGCCTCCTCGTTGTTTATAAGTCAATAGTTTTGCTCGTACCGAGCAATTTATCTAGCAAGCAAGACGGTCATATACCTTAACACAAACGATATAAAGTGGCATATCGTCCCTTAGGTTATGCAACTGCCTTTCGGTTCGCTGTTTTTTTGTTTGGTTTTGCAGTTTATTTGATGTTAACTAAAGAAATCTGAAGCCGACAACTATTGGGAATCACTTTATTCAGTCTCAGAAACGAGCAACCATACCATTGGCATGACTATTCTGATTAACAACACGCAGCACAAACCCCAATCGGAAATCAAACCAGCCAAAAGTATGGGAAAAGCTAGCGACCTATGAATACCAATAACAACTTAAGGAGGAAAGTGTGTGGATTCAAGAGCACCGCGGATCTCGATGCCCAGTTATATCCTTCAATAAATTTAACTCAGTGGGTAAACCTCTTTGATCCCAACAAGGAAGCCTACCATGCTTCAGACGGCCAAGCCCATTGGTCAGGTTATTCAGTCCTTTCTTCCATACCTCAGAAAACATAACATGCCGAGGATGCCCGTAAAAGGACATGTCCCAACCAACTCGGCCAGAATAGCCCGATAATCACAACCAGTTCTCTTTTCACCGCACTCACACTCAAAATATCGGCGCAGCATGCCGTTACCATCAGTTTTATTGCATTTAAAGGTTGCATGGAGGTTAAACATAATACAAACACACCTATGAACGAAACGTTCCCGTTCCCGTGATCGAACGCAGCCCATGCTGACCGATGACTGGTGTGTATCAATAGTGCGATATGAGAACACAGATAACTGGCAGTGATGGAAGTTCACTTCCGTATATTTTGGCAAATTCTGGAATGATTCGAATGTTATAATTCATCGATCTTCGTGGGATGCGAGCTTTGTTACTGAAACACCTCATCAGCTGAGCTACGAGACCACACTGAGGCCATTAGAGATGTCGAAGGTGAATTACATCAGTAGAAAGTATCTAGATAGTAAATCTTAGAAACATAAATGATGGACTCGACTGAAATCAGTTACAGCCACTGCTCAGAGACAAACACGCCTCAGACGGTACGCGCATTTTAATTCAAACAGGTTAGTGATGGGTGGAAGTCCTTTTGACTGCCATAGAATTCCATTAGTAAACGGTCAATTGAACTAATACTACTAGCCTTGGCAGTATATAAGTTGGAACTGTCTCACCTCTTAACATTGCTATTCTGTGTGCCCTCCAATAGATAAAGTAAAAACAGAATAACTTTTCCCCCGGCTCCATTCATAGGAGATATTTGGTTTGCATCATCCACGAAAGGAACGCAGAATTACTCCCATTGTAAGCGAATCGCTTGGTACTATGAAAAATTGCCACAATGCAGTAGGTCAGTTGTGGTATTCCAATAGAAGAATAAACTTGTTTTGTGAAGAAGTTCTGAAATTGTGACAAACTAGTGATGTTCCATAGAGTCGTGGTTCTTCTACGGCAAAAAGGTACCAGAAAGGAATGACCGCCTTCTGTATTCAATTTTAAATCGCAAGCTGGAATTCCACCTGTTCCATTTCCCTGGATAAACAGTTGCACTGAATATGATTAACGTTTTCGTTTTCCAATGTGTCCCAGGTCCAGTCCGTTTTTCTTTATTCAGCGAACAGATTCATCTATTTATTTACTTTAATCTCTAGTTTGTTTTTTACCGTTAAAAACTTTTTGCAACTTCCCACGTGGCTTATCAGTTATATTATATCCTACCATTTTGTTTGGATGTGTAATGAACTGAGAAACTTTTCCCGCTTGATTAATTAGGGATTTTCTAAAATTAACCTGGATTTTTTTGGTGAGGTACTTAAATCAGTTGGTCAATCAGAGGACTGAAATCACTCTGAAATATTTCATTATTTCTTGTAAACCAGCCTATTATTGTTGCAACTAGTTAGGGGTTAATTTTGTTCACTTAAACTATCCACTTACCACATCACTCAACACATAATTGACCTACATCATTCGTAAAACGTTCTCCACTAAAAAGGTTGTGTAATATTTCACCGTTGTCTGTTCGAAAGGATTGATCTGAACCTCGAAGTCTTGTTCGATATTTTTGTCTATGTTTTCTATTCAATCCACAAAACTCCCTTCAGGTGTGAATAGCCGCAAATGTTCTATTCGTTAACTGTTAAAATCCGGCCAAATGGAAGGAGATTAAACATTGCTTTAAGGATTCTAGAAGGCAGAAATAATTCCTATCTAACTGACTTTCCAAGTCATTCTCAGAGATTAACAGAAGTAGACAAAATCGGAATTGATGTGTGCGTATCTTCAATCTGAATCCACTCTGCTATGCTCGGGAATCTTGTCCTGTACACTGTGGTTATCTTTACCTATTGGTAGCCCAAATCATGTTGCGTCTACCATCAGCTATGTCGCAGCAGTATCATCAAACTTTGCTTTTTTCATTACATGCTTGCGCATGACTGCAATGAAACAGAAAGGACAATTCGTTTTCATTAGCTTTCCATCTATACCCCACGTGATTCTGTATTTGTAGTGCTAGACCCACTCTTAAGTCTAGGCTCGGTGTAATATAATATAGTACGAATGAGCATGAATGCAATGGAACGGGTATACCCTATAGCCTCAAAGGCCCACTGCACTATTAGGGACAGCCAAAAACTAGGCCCCGGGACCGCGAGTGGAGAACCATACCAGATTCCAACAAGTCAGGTGTTATAGCGAGCCGGACGATAGTGGACTACAGCCTACTACCAAAACGACCAACGGCAGCGAGGTGCGAGCTTTAACCTCCGAGGTGGTGAACAAATGCTCTAAACTACTCCATCATCACCAGTCTGTGACAAATTATCGCATCTCTTCCCATACACATGTGTATCTCTGGTCGTGAATAGTAACTGTAAACTTTCATTCGGTTTTTTACCACTACAATGTTTGTTATCAATTTATTTAAACCTATACTTTATAATATTGCTATAGCTCCGAAGATTGATAATAATAAACAATTATATGATTTCTGCTATTCTCGAGGCTGATCCAGAAGAGTTCTCGGAAGATGTACAACACAAACAACGGGAGCTTATGAGTTTCTTTCACCTTTAGAATTCATTATGTTGCTTTCATATCGAGTTCTTAATGCTAGGGGGACGCTTGTAACTTATGTTTTCATTGTTTCATTATTGTCGATTTCTTAGGCCATTATTTGTTGTCTTGTAAGCCATCGTGTGAAAACAATGTTACTCTCCCTCAAATATGAACGAACAGTCAGTTACATCCGGTGAGTAGGTTCTGCCGTTTTGATTCACAACGGTTTTAAGACTACTCTTGGATTTTTAAACGAACGTATTTTTGGGACGAATGCTCAAAGAGAAAACGCTAGGGACGATTTTATTTACCTTAGTGGCCCGTAAATATTTCACACAATGAACTCAAGTGGTCGCAATATTAATAGTAGTGATTTTATTAATTTAAAGTGCATTGAAATCAAAAAACGTATGCATTCCTTGAGCCAAACCCCTATCTCAATGACTTTTGACATTTAGATCAATTCAGAACTTGTCAAATCTGCATAACGCTATTTGATATCCCATCATCGCGTATTTAACTGGTGGGCACTGGTTGATTCATAGGGAAATCGGGATGTGGTTAGCCAAATTACAAGTTATTTCACTGCGGCGCATGTCACCTGATAATGTAATTTGGGTGCATAAACCGTATGCTCCATTAGCGAAAAGCTCGAAGCCCTTCGGTGGGGCCTTGTAGCTCGGTTGATGGAGCACATGTGGTACTGAAACGTGATTAGAGTTCATGCATAGGTTCGAATCTCAAAGTCAGACAATTTTGAAATTTTGAGCAACTCAAAATCTCACTCTGCTGTGTTGCTTCTGAAAACGGCTTCGATGATTTGGCGGAAAGAATTCGCTCGAAGTTCATGATGTAAAATTATGCTTCAAAATAACGCATAACAGCATAAGTTCCAAATATCCGGCTACTGATTGACTGAAGACAACAGAAGACTCGATAATTGGTCATTCATTACCAATTTCATACAAACAAAAATGGTTTGAGAAACAGTTTCTATGCGATATAACGAGCATACGAACATCAAGTAAAGATGTGACCGCACCAGTCAGGGGGCGGAAATTCAACATCAAATGACAAAATCGACCAGATATTTTGTTACGGAGTCTCGATTTCGGTTACTGATCATTCTACCGCCATTAGAAAAGATTTTGAACACGAAAAAACGTACTGGTTTGCTCAATAGACCAACTTGGAAATAAACTCCAAGGTAACTGATTAGCTTAGCATCTCGTTTGTTCTCCGATTGGGAACCGGAAAATAAAGAAAGCAGTGTAATAGGTAAGTATGGTGTCAGACTGCGGCAATTGTGAAGGAAATCCAATTGAAGAAAACCTCGAAGTCCTACATATAACCGTTACATAAAGTGAATATCACTCATCAGTTTGTACAATCAGTACTAAGTACGTTCGACGCCTCTGTCAATACTCGTATAAAACCCCTTTCTCGTGTAAACAAATTTGAAACACTTCACCATTACTAGATATCCGCTACGGCGAAATAACTAATCGTGTATCACATGGGTAATTGCGAGATTTTAGATCAAAATCCCATTGTTTCATCAGCCCTGGTGCTAACTACTGCCCAAGTTCGCCGTCGGCGACCGGGGAGAGTGAAATGGATAATTCACATACATTTTTAGATATACACGCATCCAAGAACTGGCGTGAAACTCATCATGTGTCTTTTTATTATCTTTGCGACCGTCAATCACTCGTAGTAGTTTTTATGTCCAGAAGAACTGTTAAGTCAAAGTTTACCCAGGGGACAACTATGTGTGCATATTCTGTGGATCCATGAAATGACAAGAATACCATGATGAAGTCGCAACAATTTGGTCTGATTCATAGGGACCAACTTTTACCGGTACAATTCAAATCGCCAGCACATAAACCAACATTCGTTTTCTCGACTCATGCTGCTCCATACGGCGAATGACTGCCCCGTGAAAGCCTTATCATTCGGGTCAGCAAACAGATTAATATGTTCGATGTTTTCACGTTGATCTTCTCCAAAATCGTCTGTGTGAATCACTGTTTCAGACAATATCCCTCGCATCCCTCCAGTTATCAGGTAGCCCGAACGACGTTTCAACCATAAATGAAACCGTCAAACAGTATTCAACGGCTAGAATAAATAACGAAATATAATGTACTAGCCATCCCATCTAGAGCAAGAGCTTAAAAGTCACGAAATGCAAACACTGGTTTGGTTGGGAAATTCTGTTTCATAATTCTCTTCTACGGATCGCCGTCCTTTTGAACGAAATGTCAATACAAACCGGAACAGCTTTAATTCGAACTAATCTCTCCTTCTCTCTTTAAGGAAGACCCGACTATATTAAACGCATCCGTGAGGTATTATTATTCTTGGGAATTTGCCGAAAGTAATCTCATGCTCCCGGCCGTTCAAAAAGGATTCGCGATAAATAAAACCAGACAAACAGCCACATTATTATCACAACTATCAGCATAATTTGAAAGCTTCTGTGTTCAACATGGATCAAAAAAGTGATTTACTGACCTTTATTTAAATGTCAAATTGTATTGGCAACAGCCCGGCGACAGTTGATACAGGACCGGAAAAATACTTCAAATCACTTATGCATACTTTAACAAAAACTTAAAAAATTTTACTGAGACATCTCCACATATTTCTGACTGAAAATGTTCGGAACAAATAAAACCAATAGGCATTAGGGAACTAAACAAGAAAACTCAGAAATGGACTGAACGTAACTTCAAAATAGAACTGAGTTTTGATGGTGAGTCCTTGATGCTACACCTTTGAGTCCTTCCCACTGGTTTGCAAATTGGTCGAACGGCGAAGCCACCAAAGAATCAAAAGTCGCAAATATTTCTACACTAATGAATTTCAGACAGATTTTTTAAGCTGAAAATCGTTGTCTTTGGTAGAAGAAAATTCGGATGCCGAACCAATATAACAAGAAAGAGGAAATAGCGATTTGTTGACATTAGTCTACGAAAATGGATAAAGAAGAGATTATTTCGATTTCTCCGTTTCTTTTCGGAAACCGACAACGCTAACAAACCTTTATGACTGAATAACGGGTAAATCTCACATGAATGAACGTAAAACACAAGTGCTTATGTCCCGAATAAATGAATAAGAGCTCGTTGTACCACGAACCTTATAGGCGGATGGAATATTTATTGAAACGTGAATTAAAGATAGTTTTTTTTAAAAATTTTTCGACGATGCAAATCAGTGTTGAGATCTTGATGAGCTTCTTGAAGCGTTTACTTGTCATATTCTGTTGGTGAAATCTGTTCCCATTTTGGCAAATTTCGGTTATTTCTGAATTCACTTGCAAGTGGTAGGTTTGATTTCTGCGATTCTGTGATTCACCAGAGAGCGTCAACGCTCAACTCACTGTCGAGGACGAAGGAAGCACATTGTACAGAGCTGTTCCATCCCGTATGGTCATTCATATGCGAATCAAATAGCCTGTCACTTACGTTGATGAAGTAGCCAGGCTACTAACAGAATGTCTTCTTTTCGCACACGCTCTAATGGACAATTCTTCCATCATAGGTGCCGCTCGTTTTGCGGGCAATGAGTTGCTACCGTTCAAAATCCCAGTGACGGAAGAGAGCCATATGATGTAATGTTGATTCACAATAAACCATTGAGAGCCAACCTTGATGGCCTGTCTATGAAGTGTTCCACTTACAATCGTTCACCCAGGGTCAGAGACCCAGTGGGGGGGGGTTGGTCGACATGCAGTGCTGATTATTCCTAACAGGTCAGATAGGTTTCAACTGTGATTTGAGCGCTGATACTGCATGAAGTATTGGATATAATATAGCCCCAATATTTGCATGTCTCGAGCTAGGAATGTAATAGCACATTGTTTCTCCATCTTTGCAGATCGAAGCAGCATCCAAATCGCTTTGTAGTTGACATAAAGGATCCCGAAAAATCTCTATTTGTGTATCATGTGTCCAGAATGGTTTATCCAAAAAATAATAAACGTAGTTGTCACACACAGTGATGGTTGGTTCGTAAGTGCTTGCAATTTACTTGGCTGGAAAAATTGCTTTCAGCAGCAGCTAAACTAAGAAGATTCTGTCGTATGGAATACGACTCACTTAAGTATTCCGCTTAACGAAACAGTCTGGTTTAGATAAATTTCCGAGAGGACACACGCTATGGATACAGACCGCAGGCTCAAAATAAGTAGCTGGTTAATGTTTATCAAATACCAAATCGTGGAGCATCGTGGTAGGGAAGACTAGAGGTAGCAATTGGACGGCCGTGGTCGCATGTAACTGACAGTATCCAGAAGACCTAGTGGCATCATTTGTATACAGTAATGAGGTACTAACATCGTTTTCAGTAGCCAAAACTGAAATTCGAACGTTCACGGGCTGAGCCACACACTGCATAGATCCTTTAGTAACGCATTGAGAGTTATGTCACACATTACGGATGTTTATGTCCGACACGGTCTTGTCAAATAGCTTCAGATACCGATTTCCCTTGCCAGCTACCCAGCGCTGAATAAAAGCGTGCGTGTGAGAATTAGGCCAATTTGAGACTTGATAGACGTTGCACCGATCACATCTTTACTCCACGACATATTTTAGAATAAGTACATCTTTCATAGACCAACAATTTGTTTTCCTTGATCTGGAAGTGGACTTAGAATCATTCGAAAGTACATTTCTCTGTCATTACCTGTTCTTGCAGGATTTGCCACAGAAACGTATCTGTTTTTCAATCCTTGTATGTAAACAGCCGAAGCCAACTTCGGTGGTCTTTTAGCTGAGTTCACCAACAGAAATGGTTTTTATCAAGGTTGCCCTCTATCGCACATCCTTTTAACTCTATCAATGAAGTGATTCGAGGAATATCTCCATCTTTGTATGAGAATAATGACACCGATCCGTAATCAAACAACAAACTGTCTGGCCTAGTACGCGCCTTGCTCGTGAGTGAAGGTTCAAGGAGGTTGCTGGTTCTTCCGAACGGCGTATACAACAGTTTAGCAAACGTTCGCAATACACTTTTGCACCCTCATGATCTGAAACTGTGCTACAGCACTGGGTTGTCCCCACATCAAACCATATCCTAGCAGAGGAAACCTGTGAGAATCGTATTTACCCGGCCAATCGCACGTACTGAAATAACTCGCACCCGGACCACGCGCACTGGGAGAACAAGATCAGACAAGAACAGCAGGAATGTTTCCGGCCCCATTTGGTTGGTGTTAACTCGTTTATATACAAAAAGGTATGCATTTATTGGCAGATAACGTGCCAATCAATCACAAAAGGGTCTCTATGTATCTATGCGATCTAATAGTCACGGTCCAGCTTCACCTGATTGGTTGGATACTGGGAATGAAGTTGTAAGGCGGTGGACCGCGTGCGGAGGCATTTGAATCATTACAAAACCTTAGCCAAAGTGGATAACTCTTGTCGCCTGATAAGTTATACCTCACCTGATGGAAGGACACTGAATTTTATCACATTTACAGGAGGTCAATTTGGATTACATATGGCATCTGCGTTGCACCCGTTTGTTCATTAAGGGTAGAGTGCGAACTGCGGCCCTGTTATACGCCTCAGAAACGTGACCGTTACAAGAAAAGGGCAAATGAACTCGTGTTTAAACACTGACATCTGTGCAGCACTACCCCAATATGGTAGGAGCACCCCATCAGCAATGTTGAGCTTAGACATATGGTATAGGAAACCATAGGTAATCACTAGAACAAATGTTGAAACTAAACGAGTAGAGGTGTGTGGGACGTGTTGTGCATTCCAACAGATAGACTACCTTAGTGTTCAATACTCTTTGTGGTGGGCTAGCGTTTGAAAGATGGGTCAAATGGTCAGTCTACGATGTGGAAACCGGTGGACTTGGCCAAATAGTACCCAACAGACTTGCAGGTCGGGGTCTATAAGGCTGACCCACCAGGACGCTGGATACAATGGCATGGCAGGGGCCACGGCCGGTGGCGTACTTGCATCTGAACTTGTCCTTCATTTTCATTTCTCTGGTTATTTGCTCCTCACACTTCTATTCATTTTCATCTGGACTAGACAATTCTGCGAGGTAGCAACCGAAACCAGAGCATCAATGTGCGAAATTATTGACTGAAAAACTAACCTGAATCAAAAAGCAACCTGTGAATCGATAAGCACGCATGGACTGTGTTACTGATCGATTGACTATGCACCCAGTTTATTTTGCTCATGCTGATATCACCTGTGGCTTAAGTAGACCTCGACGCGACTTACTGAATTCCTTGCATCCGTCTCTGAAACTGGAGATATAATCGTATCTGAGAGGTTATTTGGCAGAGGTCAGGAAAAGTCTAACCCCAAAAGATCAACTGAAATGGAGGAAGTTGTTTTTCACGAATGATTTGTCATAACACTATGCGGTAGAATGTACTGAATAAATACTGAGAAAAGCAGCCTGTCAATGAAAAACTAACAAACGCAAAAGTCGGTAACTACGGTTCGTGAGAGAAGGTAATGCACTACATGAGGCAGTTATCGAGCACAAGTTTGGCAGACGTCAATCAGGGGAATGTTGCTTTGGTCATATGTTTCTTGTCCCCATTCTCAACTAACTTTCTATCGACTTTAATCATGCAAAAAGCTTCAATCTTTACCTTTGGGCCTTTTATGTGGATTTACTGGGTGGAGGGAAATCCGGGCCTGATTCACAAATGTAAACAACGTGTAGACCCGACTAGTCTTATCAAACAGGTTGATTATGTGGCAAGCCATGTCCACAGCGTGCGTACGCAGACGTGGAATTTCAAAACTACACAAATTTCTATGGCGCACAATTCAAGGATCCGGCCGCGATTACGCTTAGAGTTTGGCGAATTTTTTAGAGAACAATAGCAAACGTTTCAGAAACGGATGCAAACAAACCATCATCCAACGCCTTACAGGCATAGCAAAGGGTTTCAGATGGACACCTGACATTGTGAATCAGACGTGGTTTCTAGGCACTTACTCGTGTATTCAGAATTACATTAACACCGGACAGGTTCGGATTTATGACATCCGATTCTGTTTAATTTTAAGGGCTCACCCCCATGACGTATTGCTTGAAATATTGTGTTCTTTCGAACAACCGGGTGGCGCTCTACCAACGGACATTCGCACGCATGCGAGAAAATCGAAGACCAAAGATCAATCTTAAAGTGAGTCATTGGTCTGGACAGGCAACTAAGAATGGTTCGAATCACCAGTCTACGATATCCACGTTTTTGTACTAATGGGATCGCATTGCACTCCATTTCGGTTTTTGCACATTAAATCAACTGAGTCTACACGCCCTCTTATCGCATGACAATATACAGCTGAGGCGAATTTGAATTGCTGTATTTCCCAACACAATTCAAAAAGGAAAATTATTGAGACAAAAAGTAAACAATCGCTCCACCTCAATTGAGGTTCTTAAATGTCACTACAGTTAGCTTGCTTGAAGCATGTCGAAGTGACAACAAAGACTGGTGACTTTCTTGGGACTTCATGTTCCCGTGCATGATTAAAACGGTCTAGGGAATTATATGAATTCCATCCTGTGCATGAAGCTAGTGGGCCAGAAACAAAAACGACTAAAGGCCTAATGAAAGTGCGCCGCTTGGAAATTTAGTTGTCCGAATATGTTAAGCACCTTAACCTGCCCAAAATCGAAATGCTCTTACAAGACTGATCACCCGCTGTGAGCAGTTGAGAATAGACGCCGGTACGACCCCGGCTCGCGGCGTTCGACTTCTCGATATGAAAGATGCAAGTGGACTTTCCACTACATAAATAGTCAATAGCTTTAACCAGCGCTGCGTTACAATACGGATAAAAGCGATCTTTGAGAGCAGACTGTATCATGAATAACGACAGTCAGACTGATCTTCATCACCTTATGGTACTTGTGGCACCGCCACGATATCTGACTATTTCAAGGGTTGGATATAGCTTATATTTATAGCGGCTTGAGATCAGGCAAGATGCCAGTGCAAAAACAACACTTAAAAAGTAGGGGGAGAAAGTACAATTCAGTAAAACAGACAGTTAGTGAGTAAAAAAAGGCTGACTATTTTTGTTTTTCACCGTACACTTTTTGGCGTTTTTTTTTTGTCATTTTGTTTGTCGAGGTGACATTTTTGTGGTTACGAGGCATGAAAGTTCGACAGACAGACTGCATAGAATTTTTACCACTAACTTTCATTCTCAGCTACATCCGTCAACGTCTCTAACCAACGACAATCCTCGTCTTTTGGGCCCCAACCAGAGAGGCGGGAAGCGCCAACCGAAGCCAATGCTGATGTCAGCTTCTTCATATCTCTACCAAAAGTCATGGCCCGACCGTCCCGTCGCTTCCTTCAGTCTTGGCCAGCACGTGCGAACAGAGCACGAAAAAGTAGACGACGGGCAGGCATTCGTAAAACATGACGGAGCCATCGGAGGCGGTGTAGAGCGACCACTTCGCTAAGAGAGTGGCTATCCGTGCCTGACAAGCGACGACGCACCTCATCATTACTCACTCGATGTTCCCACCAGACACAAACAATGCTTCGGAGACATTGGTTTTCAAACACGGAAAGACGCCGAGCATTCTCAACGCGAAGTGGCCAGGTATCACAATCGTAGAGTAAAACACTACGAACCGCGGCAACATACACCCGTCCCTAAAGAGAGAGCCGGGTGTCACAGCGACACCACAGGTAGTGCAAGTTTGTGAAAGCTGCTCTACCTCTTCAAAATGAATGGTACGGCATTGTATCTGGATGACAAGACAAAGTTTTTTCCGGAAGCACACGACCGATTTCGCGGTTTTTACCGCTCACCAGGTATGCGTACCCGGTACTACTCTGCCCAATCATCTGTATACTTGAGCACTTGACAATTGGTTTACAGCAGTAATCCCATTTGAATCGTGTGGAGCGTGCATGGATAGAGTCCATTTTTAGAATCACACGGTGATTCTTCCAGAGCTAATTTGTGTGCTTCCGGGGAAATGTTCTCCTGTCATCCAGAGACAATGCCGTACTACTCATTTCGAAAATTCATACTTGGGACCATGTGTCCTCGTTCTGAAGGTTAGCCCTGTTATTCAACGAATTAACTTTGGAAGAACCACCGCGTGATTCTAAAAATGGACCACCCGTCCATGCACGCCCCGTACGATTCGAATGGGATTACAGCTGCTCTAGCTCTCGCTGTGCATCAACTGATCCCCTCCCCAACACCACCTTCAGCTGTTATCAAGCTCCCAAGGTACTTAAGGTTATCGACTAACTTCAGCTGATTACCCCAAAGGGTGAGCGCAGGCACAGGCTCCTGCCAATTCTTCAAAGGCACTTTGCACTTGGAACGGGCAAAGTGCATTTCATATCTGGATACCTCAGTCGCCAAGCGGTCCAAAACATGTTGCATTGCCTCGGTATTATTACTCAGCAAGGCGACATCATCAGCATATTTCAAGTCTAGAAATCTGTTCCCTGGAAGGAGTTCAACCCCGCCGTTTGGAAGACCAGATAAGGCATTTTGCAGAACATCCTCAATTGCAAAATTGAAGAGAAACGGGGATATGGGGCAACCTTGCCGAACTCCACTAGAGACGACAAAAGGGGCCCTAGGCCTTTATCCGACCTGAGATGTGACGATAGAACGCTTTGAGGACTGATACCTACTTCTCACGTACTCCATTTTTCAACAAAGAGTTCCATGGTGCGGTCCTATCAACAAAGTCGAGGGCCGCGCATATGGCCAGGAACACCACGATTTCTGGTCTTTGGTAATTGACGGTGCTCCAGCAGTTAACGGAGGGTGAAGATTTGACCAATACATCCATGACCGGCACGAAACCCAGCCTGCTCTTCCCGCGATTGGTACGACCTTCGAAGTATAACAGAGAACAGAGTTTCGACGCTATCGGGGTAAGGTTAACATCCCTGTGGTTAGCACAGACACTGCGCGAACCCTTCTTAAAGATGGAGACAATAACTGATTTCCTCTCCCCCCCCCACAAAGACAAAACTTGATCAGAATTCCAAACTTTTGAGAATAAAACATGAAATTCCCTAACGAGCTGCAATCTACCATCTTTATGAAGGGGCTGGGGAAGGCCATCGGAGCCCAGCGATTTGTGACGTCCCAAGACCTGGATCTCCGCCTCCCTAGGTGGACCTGACGAAATGGACCACTGGACGTGTGCCCGAAGAGCTACAAAAGAGATCGACACTGAGGGCCAGCTAAATTGTGTCTCAAAGTGCTCCGCCCAACGTTCGAGAGGCCTCCTCTGATTGTGAATTGGCGAACCGCCAGCTTCACTGATTGTTTCACTCATACCTAGAGGCTTCCTTCCAATGACTCGAGTGAGACTAAACAGCTTGCAGCAATTTCCCACAGTGGTGGCACGTTTCATCTCCGATGCGCGTTGCAACCACCAGATTTCGCGGTCCCTACGAAGACTCGCACTTAGTGCACGTCTCATTGAGTCGTGCTTCATCATAGCCGCTTTCGGCCGGGATCGACTGGCGTGCGTCGAGGTGCAGAGATTCAGCAGAAACCCAGGGTCTTACGACACGACGAGACAGGCCACAACTTACTAGGCCAGCATAATGCAAGGCATTCTTGATAAGCGACCAGTTCTGGTTTATGTCATCAGGTGAGGCTACATCTAGCCTTATAGCTCGCTCGTTTTGGAGGACAGGTAAGCGAGATGGATCGGAGAGCCTATCGCAACCTAACTTTCGTTGCAGCATGCGCTTGGAGCACCCGCCGAAGCGCATGGAAAGCTTAATGCAAACTAATGCGTGGTCGGAATCAAGGGTGGTGCTATTGGTGATGCAATTCGGTGACCAGAATAACTTCCAGTGAGGCCGGATGACCTCAGGCTTGCAACTGGATCGTTTCTCACGACCCGACATACACTGACTAAGGTATTCTGGCTTATGTTTCCCACACGTTTGTACTTCCTCAGCCGGCTGTGCCATTGCTCACATTTCACTCGCTTTAACCAACTGCACCCCTAATTGCTGTCTGACTGCTCCGTGCGTTTGTTGACAGGCTGACACACATACACAAGTCTCAACTCACTACCTCGGATTCTAGTTGGTTATTTCTGTCATGTTTACCCTGTTTAAAATTGAATGCGATTACTGATAGACTTCACTAAGTCTTGTCCTGACTTCATTTTGATTGTGTTTTGTTGTCCCAGCGTAGTGCAACCCGATAACTGGAGTGCTTGATTTGAGACACTGACTGTCCGTCTTCAGGGTACAATCAATCTTCAGTGTAAATCTGTTCTCCAAAACCACCTCCGTCTGTATAGTAACTCACAGCTGGTCAAAACTATCGCCTAACAACACTAAAAGTTCTCATTGCGAGTTCAGACACCTATCAATCTTGTTAAGGCAGCGTGGTAGAAAGCACAAGTCAAATTTTCTGACCCCCAGCGTAAAGTGATCTAAACGGTATCCCGGGGGTTGAGTACTATCCCGCAGCAATGTGATCGGTGCATGACGTGTAAGTTTTATCCCTTTTTCCCATCTTTCGTTGTCAAGAATGCTAGTGAATTGAGGAGAAACAACACTTCTTGCTATTTCAAATGTATGAAAAACACCGAATTTCCATATTGCAATTGTTTTCTTTCTCCTTGTATAGGCGATGATTATGTATGCCTCAATTTACTTTGTTGTACAGTGGTGATGATCGGGAGGAACAGGATGGTTTGTGTGCAAAGACGATATAAAAAATTTTCAGTGATGTTCATAAACATGTTCCATTCCTTGTCATCGCAGGCCCTGAGCGACGCTTTGAGCACGTTGGTTGGTGGTACTCTACTGCCTGAACAAGCTGAAGAACTTTTCACTTTGTTCGAGCTGACACCTGAGAATCGTTCCCTCACACCAGACGAGTTCAGCATTGTCTGCGCAATGACGGAGAGATTATTCTATCAAAAAAACTTGTAAGTTACACGATGCGGCTGGAATTGATTGTTTGCATTCGTTCTTGTAGTACCAAATTGGTGCTTACTCACTGCAACCAAACCACTGACGGAAAACTGCTGAACATCAGAGCTGGTCGGATATTAGCAGTTCCTATAAGCTGCCTTGAAATGACGTTTGTCATTCTGTAGGAAAGTATTATGGATAAATATGTCTTCGATATTCGAGTACATTCAACAAATGATACAAAAAATCTTTAGGATTGATATTATCAGTGGCCACCTCACTGTGCGCCGGTCGCGTGCTCTGGGCGTTGCCGGAAGAAGCGATACGGTGATCAGTCTATAAGTTGATGTAGAAGTGTGAGCAAGCTGGCCCCATTTGGTGCGTCTAGCCTTCCCGCTTGAAGTACGAGGCCTCAAGATTATTGTTGTTTTGGCAAAAAAATATCGCTGACAATCGAAGACAGTGGTACGAGTGCTGTAGAGTTTTTGGGAGCCTCTCTTCATAACTTTCCGACAACACTACCAACAGAAAACGCGTGAGGCGAAACAACCAAGAAACCTGTTTGTCTCCTTCCTTTCGTTTTATAGTGATAACATCATGTACCAAAGCTACACATCAGTGGGTGGCTATCCGCTTATGGAAATAACACTGCCGCTTCTTAGAGACCCATAGCCGCTTAGTAGACTAGCGGGAGTTATAGCTTAATTTGTTTCTCCGGTTGCGCCTCTGAGGTCGTAATTGCTCAAGCCGAACTTCAGCTGGTTGTAGTTTAGATGTTCTGTGATAGTCCGCTCTAGACACCTTCATATATATATATATATATATATATATATATATATATATATATATATATATATATATATATATATACATATATATATATATATATACCGTCTGCACACATGGCCGCTGTGCACTTTAATTCCACCATCTTACCCACAGTGTCCCTTCTTCGATTCTGTACACTACTTTATTTTACTTTACTGCTGCTGGCTCCTTGGCGAGAATAAACCGGCTTCGTGAATGTCTCTGATCGTTGGCCGCAAGGGCCTTGGAGATATCGATCCAGCCGTAGCATGGATAACAGAGTGTGTAGATGATCCTGACGTATCATGTGTGCTTGGTACAGGAGACGTCCCCAGCGTCACTCGTTTTTTTCGAGGGCACACCCGTAGCTTTTGCAGAACTAAGTGAGGGCTGCAAGGCAGCAGCGTGTCGATGCATGGCTGCCGGTGGCTATTTAGGAGCTCTTTCTCCAATCTACTGAACTGAAATCAACCCAGGGGTCTACGTAGCTCTGTCAGTTCGACAAATTTCCTACACAGCCGTAGGATTATACGGTAAGTTTCATCCGCCAACTCAGGGGTAAGAGTTTTCGCATGCCGAACACTGTCTAGCCGAGGTTTTTGAACCTCGGTTATCTTCAAACTGGTTTAGTCTGCCCGTTGATCGGTTTTCCGAGGTGTGGTCACTGGTGCATGCTTTAGCTTTGTGGAACCACAGGTGAGAGCTGGGTACCTGACGGAGATTAACGGGGTGGACGATACCCCAAGGTCACTACATTCAACCAACTCACAGGTGCTACTTCTACCAGATACCCTATACACCTAAACTGATGAAGAAGCTACTTACCGTCTATGGATGCACCTGTGAATCTTCACGGCATTCAATGACAGCAACCGATATAGCCCCATTCTTCGGCGCTAAAACTTCGGTCCCGAATGATTAACAAACGTCACTCCGTTCTGAGTGTTTTCCTGTTTCAATTTCTGCAGCTGCTGACTCTGTTCTGCTTCGATTTCTCTCTCATTATTTTGACACACTATAACACTTTTGTTTTCATAGTCTCATCGTTTTCTTCCATGCTGCGCATGTGTTTTCTTCGCCGGCCTACCTGCAATTGCATAAAATTTAGAAACGTCCAAAAGTCCCTGAGCACAGTCGAAAATGTAACGAAGGTTCAGTTCTGCTCCTTTCTTGCACAGCTACTCTTAACTTGACAAATCCACACTCGGGACACAACTTTAGTGGCTACATTATGATAAAAACGTATGACAACTGGTTCGGCTAGTCTACTCAGGAACCAACAAATTTTGAGTTGTTGCATTCGTCAGCACTCATGATTTTTTTCAGGAAACTTTCATTCTATGTGAACTTTATCATGCAATTCGTACAACTTCAATGGAGGAAAAAGAACAAGGTTCCCTTACAAATATGCTGTGTTCTTGATCAGACTATTTCTGTACCCGTCGAATACATAAAACATGCAGCATAAATATTCTGCAGTAAGCTACAGGCCTTTCTTGATGGATTGAACAGTGATGTTTCAATGTACGTTATGCGTTCTCTATCTTCAACATGCAAGAGACCAGGTGACACGACAGGAATTTCCCCAATTCAGACAAGTTTTTGGCTTCGGTGGTCGGATTTTGTCAACTGCCGAATAGCAGATTGCTTTCGTCACGAATGAGGAAGGCGCGTTGGGCTGTTGTTAATCTGAGAGATGTGGCGTTTGTGTTTTGTCATTTAGTTCTTCACAGATATTCGACAGTATTCAGACCAGCATTTTGCTCAGCAAAGTGGTTTCTTATTGTTTACAACAAAGGAGAAATTAGCATGAAACCAAGCATGTTTTAAGAACAGTTAAAGTACGGTCGTGATTACCATAATCGTTACTCATGTGGACCGATGGACTTCCTCTGCGAGAAATTCTCGTCCAGACGGGTCTTAAATGGAAACTAAGTAAGAGTTACCAACTTATACGGAAAAAAACCCATAAAACCTTTGTGATTAGAATGGGTAGTGTAGGACACATCTTGTTTCGAGGTAGGATCTAAGAGCCCCACCTACATGGTGGTTAGAGGTTAGGGACAGTCGTACGCATCCAACAGTGGTAGTTTCGTACATACATCTTTCCACCTAATTGAGCTGCAAGTTTATTTTTTACTAATTTTGCATTCCCGATTCTTCCAGTTTGGCTGAGGCCATGAAAGCCGTTGCATCTCGATGCCTAGCCTAAAATGGAACTTTCAATTTTGAAAAACGTATCATCATGCTCGGGGATAAACCCCATATTCACTAGAGGCTGATTACTAACATCTGCTGACCCATTTTACCTTCTACAAAGCACTACGTGGCAGGTGAGCTTGAATAAATCAGCTCAGTTGTTCCAACCATTACCATCGCACTTCAATACCCTGACTTCGATTGTTACCTCAAAGAATCGTCGAGTCGAGGCCTGAATGAATAGAAGCATCAAGTGAAAAAGATCCAAAAATCAAAGTAATAAGCGGAAATCACGAAGACGAAGAAAGATCACAAATGCAACTACGACACTAGCTGCGACACCTAGCCGTATCACTTAATGCATCCAATCATCTGCTAGGCGGGTTTCGTGGACCTCAACCCGAAAGTCCGACACGTCCTACTTGGTCAAGTTTTCACACGCTTTGCCATGTCATGGACTGACCACCTCGACCTACCTTCCAGCCACTACCTGCTTCGTACAACAGCGTACGGAGAGCAAGTCAATAAGTGACACATGTTCTAGTCACCTCAACCTGTTTACATTCAGAACTTTTTCCAGCGGCTGTAACTGTAACTGTAACTGTCCAGGACAACAAAGTTTATCCACTTCAGCTAGAGCTTTACCTGCCAAGAAGAGGTTCTGTTTTCTCGCTTGGTAAAAAATGACTACAAGATGAAAATGGTATGTCCAACACACACCCCGCGAGATATTCTGGATCCCAGCCATGACGATGGGAACGCTTATTTTCATTTCCGTGATCTTATTCAATTATAGCCTTCATTTGGTTTCCTTCACTCTGACGCAACAGTTGTGCAGAACGCAGTGCAACACACAATTCCTTAACGTCATTAGTGACAGCACCGAGCGTTGGAGTTCACTCAGTTCAACCAACTGAAAAAACAAATAACCTCAAGACCAAAATCATGACTTTCCAAACAAAAACCTGAACACAGGAGTCAACAGCATTAGGTTGCTAACACCTGCTGTGACACAGGTTGTGTGTACTGTTTGCCTCTGATGTTATGAGAACGTTCAATTTGCCACAAATGAACACCTTGAATGCAGTATGCACTAGTGAAGATGCAGTAAAATGCTCCGAAATACTTCGTGCGGCGGCTAGGTCCGTTCTTCTATACGGACCAGAAACATGGCCGACAAGGGTAGACGATAGATAAAAACTGTCGGTGTTCGAGCATCGGTGTCTCCGTAGCATTGCCCGAAAATGGTAGGAGCACCGTATCAGCGATGCTAAGGCTAGACGTACGATGTTGGGAATCAGAGGTCAGTCTGTAGATCAAGTACTGAATCTAAAAAGACTAAGGTGGTTGGAACATGTGTTAAGCATGCCCACCGATAGGCTTCCTCGGCGTACGCTGTTGTACGAAGCAGGTAGTAGCTGGAAGGTAGGTCGAGGTGGTCAGTCCATGACATGGCAAAGCGTGTGAAAACTTGACCAAGTAGGACGTGTCGGACTTTCGGGTTGAGGTCCACGAAACCCGCCTAGCAGATGATTGGATGCATTAAGTGATACGGCTAGGTGTCGCAGCTAGTGTCGTAGTTGCATTTGTGATCTTTCTTCGTCTTCGTGATTTCCGCTTATTACTTTGATTTTTGGATCTTTTTCACTTGATGCTTCTATTCATTCAGGCCTCGACTCGACAATGCTTTGAGGTAGCAATCAAAATCAGGGTATAGAAGTGCGAGGTTAGTGGTTGTATAGACTGAAGTGAACTGAACTTCGTGCAACCAGAATCAGCTGAACAATAATCACATTGTATATTGTATATATTATATATAGACCAGCTTGAGCATAGTTGCACAATGCTTTTCTCTCGTTAGAAACCTTATTATTGTGTCCCACTGTTAAAATATGTCGCATAGACCGTCGATCAGAGACACTGCAGCAGCATATGTAGTTCAAGTATTGTGTACACACGGACCTAGCTCTTTCAACATGCTGCCATCCTTCATCACGCAGCTCTGACTGCGCGAAGTGATTATAAAAAATCATCAGACTTTATAATCCAACTCGCAGGGGTGCAGCCGAGCAAAAAGCTCAGATGAATTGGAGGAAGACCGAGCATAAGACGACGATGCTTAATATAGCTTGAATAGTTGTTGCAATGATCTGATCAATGTGGCCGCCATCCAAAAAGAACCGAAATTTTGTTCGCGTATGTCCAACTCCAACTGAAGTTAGACGACAAATTATCACAGACGTTAAGACTTTCGTCCCGACAATCACGAAATTCACAAAACCAAAGACTCAACTTACGATTAGGAGTCCCATTCCCCATTCCGCGTGCCGCTTAGTAAAGTTACAAATAATTCCAGTGTATGGCAGCAGTCTAGACTGAAAAGATACATGAGACACACTTCAGTGATTGAATTTCGTTTTGGTTTACTACGCACAGATCATCTGTTTCCTGTCCTAGAATGTCCTTCAAAGTGCCTCGCCCAGCGATCGAATAATTCTTTGTAACTGTGGCCGTTCACCGTCGTCGTTTTTTTACTAGTCGGTGATCGCCGACTAACACTGCCGCAAACCAGTTTGAATAATTGTGGAATGCTTTCCGAAGCATCAATTTCTTTCATTTCCTTGGCTGCTTTTCTCTATGAAGCGTTTGACTTTCTGAAGATTAATCTGAACTTAGAGTTGTAAACGACGTTGGTTATGACTTGGTTAATTACCATTGGGAATGTTTCGCCCACGTTCTACTAGGTCTAGTGATCATTTACAGACCCTGTATTCTTGAAACAGATTCCGAAATGGTGTTTGCTGCAATTCCACCGCTCGTTGATATTACCACTTTGCATACCAATCATTTTATTTAAAATTAGAGCCGGAACAAACATGAATCAAATGACGTGCAGACAGTCGATGATCGATAAACTGGTACGCCAAACAAGGTTGGGGTCTACGTACGCAATCCAAGGGAACGTGAATTTCTTGATAAAACCCCGGGAATCATAGCTGAATATCATGGACCGGGACAAGCTAGATTGACAGTTCTTATCCTCCAACTACTGGAGGCTTGTGCTCCACGGAAACAGCCTGGGTTCTGTACAGAGTCAACGGAACCGACCACCACCAACCGCCGCCTATACAGACTGGATGTGAGAACTATTTAAAAAGACATTCCCATGAGTTGAGTTTTCTTACCAATTCTAAGCTCTCAAAGATTAACCTCGCACTTCTGTGCTATGGTTCTGGTTGATAAATAGCAGCATCTTCGATCCAAGAGCAAAACAAAAAGAAGCATAAATACAAACGAGCAAAACAAAGAGTGGAAGTGTCTCCAACCAACTGGGTGAAGGACATTTTGGACCCCAACCACGAAGACGTGAGGCAATTACTTTTCCTAAGTTCGCTGTACATTTTCTCATTCCTCGCTGCCACGTAATCTGTTGGCCTGTACGTGGTCTCTTCCAATCCTGAGGAGAATAGGAGAATAGGGTACGGCACGGTAGACGTGTGTTTGCCATACGTAACACGTGCCCCAACCAACGAAGTCTACTAAGCTGGATAAGCTATGAAAGATTGTTTTTTGAATTAGCACCCAATACTCGATTTCTGACCTCAGCACTGCTCACTCGGCTATTCCACCCAATCTTAGCGATACTACGCAAAGATCGATGGTCGAAAACCTCAAGACGACGAATATCTTCCACACGCAAACCTCAAGTCTCGCAACCACACGAAAAAACTGAATGCACCGTGGTACAGTATACACGATCTTTCAACTTCAGTGAAATATCAGGTCGGCGTCACAGTCCGGCGTATGCCGCTCGAGCCTTGTATACGCGAGTGCTCACCTCTACTACTGTGCTCCTATCCGTCGTCACGCTGCTGCCGAGGAACCTGAAGCGGTTGACAATTGACAGCACCTCCCCATCGTGTATCAAGCTCGGAATCAGTCTTGCAACATAACTTTACATGTTGAAGGTGCAAAGCGCATGCCGAATGGAGCTACATCTCTTGCAAGTCTATCCAGTACAGGTTGAGCATGTTCCGTGCATTCGAACAATCAGACAAGGTCGTCCGCGTAATCTATGTCACACAGCTTTCCACTACAGTCTACTGCTTTAGCAAAGAGCGATGCCGCTATTCTCACACAAGGGTACAGGTATCTCAAGAATCAATCCAACTACAAAACTGAAGAGGAACGACGAAAGAGGGCAATCCTAACGAACACCTATTGTCATGGTAAACTCGGGTGAAAGGTCGTCGTAAGCACGAAATCGGCTTCGGCTACTTACCTACAAGCATTGGATAAGAAAAGTAAATTCCTGTGACACACCCTTCAATGATAAGCAACGCCAGAGAACTGTGTGGTCGACTGAGTCGAACGCCGCTTTCAGGTCAAGAAAGACAGAGACTGTGGGCCTATGGAAGATGTGTCTGTGCTCTAAGATTTGTCGAAGAGTAAATATGTGATCAATACAACCTCGACCAGGTCTGAAACCGGCTTGATTTTCATGCGTACACATTTCGTGGGTGCTGGGTAGTCGGTGGAGAGTAAGCCCGGTGAGCAGTTTGGACACGATACTTACCAAGCTAATTCCTCCGTGGTTTTACAAGAGAATCTGTCACCTTTCTTGTAAATCGGTACAATCACCGATTTACACCATTCCCTAGGAATCCGCTCACTATCCCAGATTACTCGGAGCTTTGTTAACTCCAAAACCAAAGCTTTGCCTCCATCCTTGAAAAAAGATGGAAAAAACCCATCCGGTCCAGCGGCTTTGTATCTTTTCTTGCGACCTATCTCGTGCATAACCTCCATTTCTAATGGGAAAGTGATATTTGCCTGCATCGGTTTCCTTGCAGGCATTATCGGAAGGCCCATAGTTTAAGTAGGATAAGTGAAATGTCTCTTGAAGTGCTGCGCCCAACCATCCAGATGACGTCCTTGAGAGTGAATCGGTGAGCTGTTGGATTCTTTAATTAACTCATACTACGCTTCATTTGACTAGCAACTAGAATCAAATGGTAAAGGTTGCGAGTATTTCCAATATACGAAGCCTTCTCCATTTCCCTACATTTCGCAGTCCACCACTGCTCACGGGCATTTCTTAGGCTCCTAGTCAGTTTCCGTCTCAGGGATTTACCTACTTCATTGAATGTGGCATCCGGGGGGACGGATTTGTGAGCATCGAACACAGTAATTGAATTTTCTAAATTTCTTTTATTACATGCTTGCGCATGAGTACTACGGGAGGGGCATACACCCCATAGCCACGAAGGTCCACTCCACTATTAGGAATAATCAGCAACCAGACCCTGAGACTTGGAGGAGAGAACCACTTAAGGTCCCAATAGGTCAGGTGTGGTAACGACAGTGGATTACTGTCTACCACCAAAGTAAGCGGTGATGGGGGGGGATTTGAACCTCGGACTTCCGAGGTGATAAGTAAACGCTCTAAACCATTCGACCACTACTGATGTCGAAGGTATCCATCGTTTGTGAGTCCCACTTGAACCAGAGTCTTGTGTGGCATTGGAAGCGGCATACAAGGCTTCCTTGATCCATTGTCAGCACTTACATGGGCCCTGGATACCCGACTGGATTGACAGACGTATAGACAGACAGCGCCCGCCCTTGAATTTCTGTGGTAAGACAGCAGCTTATATCGAATCCCCGGCCTATTATAGTATCTTACTGCAGATTACCATCCGACAGCCGCAAAATTGAAGCAGCATGAAAATCACGACCGACTTTTTTCCAGTAGAAATTCGGTGATGATTAAGAAAGAAGAAAATGGTTATAGGTAACAGTCTAGCCGTCAATCACTTCATTTAACTGGACGCATACTCGGTCTCAGAACTGATTACTTGACTGGGAAAACATGGCCGTAACAAGCGATTAGCACACTAGGTTTTTGCTAAATGCCTTTCATAAAATACTCAAACAACTCTTGAAGCTGGGAACAACTTATATCGATTCGGAGGATTCCTTTCGAAGTTACTAATGGTGTATCCCGTTTTCAACGCATCACTGACAACTCCATCTGAGGCGAAGTCTGGAAGACACATTCGCGTACGCTGACGTAACCATGCCACTGACATAGTGAGGATTACGCCCACAAATTATAAAATTTTCTTGACAGCCGTCAAAAAGTATGAATTAATTCCTACTGGAAACCGTGTATCTTCGCAACCGACCGAGTTAGGTCGCTCGAGTTCGAATTTTTCAAGGGTCCCGTGAGGCCGTATCCTGACAGGCTGGAGTCACTACTGAAAACGCCTTCACCGTGCAACAATAAATCCCAACGGGTACCGCACGCATGTTTGCCCCTTCTCGTTCACAACAGTTTTTCCGATGCCACTGGATGTTAGCGATATCTTCGTATGACTAAAGATAGAACTGAGACAAGCTGCAGTTAGCACCCTTGACCGAAATACCCCTTTGATTTTACAGACGAGTGCTTTTGGCGTCGCTACTGCTGCTACTCTGAACCAAAATGGACGACCTGTCGCATTCTTTACGAGGGACCATAAACCAAGCAAGCGTCACCACTCAGCATTCGGAAAAGAAGCGCGCGCCTCAGCTGAAGAAACTAAAAGACGGAGGCATTCCACAGGACCCTATTTTAACCTCGTGACCGACCAACGTCCTGTTGCGCTTGAGCAGACCTGACCAGCAGAGGCGGAACTTTCCTATGATGTGGTGAACAGAGCAGGGGACAAAAACAAGCCTTGGATACTCTTGCCTGAAGGTAGTGTACCAAGTCATCCTCAATTTCTGATCTGGAGCAATTTCATGGCACTCTACGACTCCCGGGTAATGAGAATGGCGCATTTGGTACTATCAATGAACCTTCCGTCCTTTACTGACCACGTGAGATCCGTGAATTAGAAAGGCCGCGTTTGTGCTGAATATAGGCCTCCATTCTTAAGCCCTACTGTCACCAAGTTAATCAAGACAACTCAACGACCCGAAATAGCAAGCACTGATACTGAGGACCCACTTTCTTCCACACTCATGACAAATGCATTTTAACAATCACTGACGGGTATTTCGGTTTTCCGTTTTCTTGTTGCAATGCGAACACAAAACTGTCATCAAAAGATTATACAATCTCCTTCATATTTCTGACAGACCAGTTTTCATTCGCTGAACTAGAAGATCGGCCTTCATACCAAAGGAACTGGAGCATGTTCTCTACATCAAAGGCACTGCGAACAGTAGAACAACGAACAACCCACAATGCGCTGGACAAGTGGAACCCCAGAGTGGAACGTTATGGAAGGATACTCAAATAAATCTACGATCCAGAGGACTGGAGCTCAATAGCTGGGAGACTACCACTGCATGCTTTGCATGCGATCAGTTTACTGCTGTCCAGGACAATTAACACCACACAGCAGGAAGGAACTTCCAACCGTAACAGGCCATCAACTGGTATTTCGCTGTCAAATGGACTGCCTCAACGTGGACGTATTTCATTGAGAAGAAATGTGCGTCAATTCAAGTACACTACATTGGTGAGCGAAGTCAAACTTCTTGATTGTAACCCAGAGTAGCCCACGCGTGTTTCCCGGGAGAATGCGGATTGTTCCACTTCGTCATTTGGCACCAACGGGTGTCAAAAGGGGCGAACATCCTTCAACAAAGGCAATACTTGTCATTGAAGCACCCGTTTTGATACGTCTTGCCTCCCCACAAATGGATACACTAATGAAAGCACTGGAGGAACACCTACGCAGCAACACACTAGACCTTACCGTTAAAGAAACAGAGAACTGTTATGCGTCAGAAGCATCATTCTACTCCTCGACAGAGGACACCACCAAAAATATTTAACCGGGGGAAAAAGTACTTTGCTGTGTTTTCGTTCGCTTTTTAACTTAGCTCTGATGTTGTTCCTTCTTTGTCATTACATGCCTGCGCATGAGTGCCCCTTTCACTATCAGGGATAACTGGTAACCAGACCGCGACACTTAAAGGGAAGAATCATATGTCCCAATGGGCTACGCGTGGTAACGATCCGGACCACAGTGGGTTATTGTCTACCATTGTCTCACTGTAGCGAACGTCAGACTTTTACATAGGCGAAACTTAAAATGCTAGACATCTTGTCCTTTTTTGTTTGTACTTAATCTCTCCTACGATTTCAGTGGTCACTTCACCCTGGTCTACAAGTGGTGCTCTGGCTACTACACTGAATACACTACCCAAACGCGTGTGCTTGTACATATTCCTAAGGGCACCATGGGATGGATGGTTCGAAATTAAAGGAATTATGAGGTACTGGAAATTATGATAAGTCGCCTGTATATGACAGGTCAACCAATCAAAACGTCAGACGTGGTACCGAACCGACTTACAATGGGTTGCGGTCTAGCACCAATGTGACCGGCCGCAACTGAGTTCGACCATCGTACCTCATAGCTCACCTATAGGGAACGGTCATTACACCCAGTTCTATCAATGAGTCGCCGATACATAATTAGGGCTTGAATTCGGTAAACGGACAAGGACCATCTAACGTGCTATAGTCGCGGTAATCGACTGGTGTGTAAAGGAGTTTAACTGTTTCCAATAAGACCATAAGGATGGCGAGAAAGATGTAAAAAACAGAAATGTGGAACAGTGTTCATCGACGGAAGATTCTCATCATTCGACTGCACAAGCTACGACAGTAAAGTGGAGAAAATCATTAGTCCATGATATTGATAGTTTCTTCTTTGTACCATCTGTGTGAAATTGAATTGTGGTTTGTTTTTAACCTATTTCAGGCGATCACTGTCTGAAGAAACACAGCAAATGCAACGTGGGCTCCTGGAGAGAGCGGATTTTCACCAAATTCAGATCAGATTGAATGGAGTGAAACTGAATCCAGCTCTGAGGCGTCTGCTCGAGAGAATAGCCGAAACAGGTACCCGAGGTTTTTCTTACCGTCTGTCGAGTGATCGTAGGAAGAATACTGGTTTAATTCGTCCCCAATACGACAGCATCGGGGCTTGCATTAGGCGTTCGCGAATAGTGTAATGAAGGTTAAGATTTTGCGCTATATTTTCACATTATTCACACAAGAGACTGCAGAGCATTTAACACATCTTTAAATTTTTCCATCATTATGATCAGTATGGTGTATATCTTGTTCGGAGCAGTGTCAAAATCGTCCGGTCTTACGTACACAGTCAATGTATGTAATGAGAATGCCTGAATGTGCCTGTATTCTTCGTAATAATAATCCAGGTCATGACCGGTAGCGTCCGATTTGTAGGCACGAAAAACCATTACCAAGTGGGATGGATACATATTCGCGGTCTTTAATTCCGATGGTAGGATTTCTACGGCATTAGCGCAGACCGAAAGCGGAAGAGTTTCAAGCCTTTCGTTGATTAAGAAACAGATTTTAACTGTTGGATTCATGAGTAGATCAATGATACGCGATTTTTCCTCGCACATGTCCACGTTGTTCAAAAGGTCGAACAAGAAGTGACGTACAGTCTTGACGCCATCGTTGGTAGCTGAATCCATGCTTATATCAATGGCAGAAATGAGGGCGAATACTACTGAATCTTCCTCGCCATCATCTTCATCATCCACATCAACGTCATCCACTTGTTTCACAACACTTCCTACTTGGTGGTTACTAATTATCAGATCAGCTATCTGCCCCGTACTAACTGCAGCATCTTCTGTGAAGATGTGGGACAATAAACGAATAATGCCTCCACGATCCGAATCCGATGGTGTGAAGCCTTCTAGTTCTAATTCTACAACAGTCTGAGTTTGACAAGGATCCACTCGCGAACACTTCTTAGGCATCGTGCACCAGGCGACTTAATGCGCCACCCTTTCAAGGTCATTCAGTTCAGTTCAGTTCAGTTCAGTTCAGTTTGCACAGGACTTGGTGTTGCTAGAGCCAATCGTGTGTCCAGATAGTTGTGTTGTCGACGCGTTTCCGTAGCTCCCAACACTGCGTGATTTTCTTTTTCTGAAAGGCAGAAATTTTGTGCAGTATCAGCCCTGGCAGAGTAAGGTGGAAACAATAAGTAAATTGCATCTGACCCTAAAAGCTGCTTAACATAACTCGGGGTATACTGCCACCCAACATAGGTCTACTGCTTTTTTAAAGGCCTTCACTGTTGTCGTATTTATGACCTCTTCCGGGAGCTTATTCCAATAGGGTACCACTCTATTTGAGAAGTACTTCGCCCTAATTTGGAGCCTCGAATGTTTCCTTTGTAATCTAAGGCTATGCCCCCTTGTGCCTCTCTCGGGGATCAGCGAAAAAAGGTCTTCTCGACTTATTCCTGACAGTCCTTTCATTACCTTGAAGGTTTCTATCAAATCCCCGCGAATGAGCCGTCTTTCCATCGAGAATAGGTCTAGGGCACGGAGACGCTCTGTGTAGTTAAACTCCCTTTGCCCAGCCACCATTGTAGTGGCTAGCCCTTGCACTTTCTCCAGACAGTCGATATCTTTCTGGTAGTACGGTGCCCAGGCCTGCACGCAGTACTCCATATGCGGCCTAACTATGGCCTGATATATCGGAACGAATATCTCCGGATCTCTACACGACATAATGGATCTAACTCGAAAGAGTTCCCTCCTGGCCGTATTGGCTGCTGAGGTGCACTGCTTTGACGGCTTAAAGCTGTTGTCCATTATAACGCCCAAGTCTGTTAGCACAGGACAAATAACGGCCAAGCCAATCGAGGGTCCGAAATTCCTTCGACGGTATGCACACCAGTTATGCACCCACCGCTGCCGAGTGTATTTCGTCGAGTCCCTGCTAAAAATGAGAAGGAAACGGAAAACCTCATCGCACATCAACTGCGACAGACAATATGCATCGTGAGCTTCCACTGAGACAAATGCAATGAGTGGAAAAGTCGACTAAAACACACTTCAGGAAGACCGCAGGGCTCTCCGTCATCCATCTTGCTAACATCCTGAACACTTACTGAAAGGGAAATATCTCGTACCACTTGCTATCTAGGGCACCTGTGAAGCACTGGACCGTCTGCAGATTTATCATTCAGCCAGGTAGATCGTTCCAACTCTTCACCGCCCTGTTGCCTGAGAAGTTCGATCTAGTTATCAGTATGGCTCGGACTTTCTTCAGCTTCTTCTCGTGTTCCGTTTTTCTGGAATCTAAAGCCACTTAGAATAGACTATCTGGTCTAGGGCCAGAAAAGCCCTTCATAACGTTGAACGTATCTCTAAGATCCCCTCGAAGTCTCCTTCTTTCCAACGAGGAAATATTCAGATCACAGGGTCTCTGTGTACGAGTCTTACCCCCTGCCCTTCAGTCATTCACTCTGCGAGACGTTGAACTTTCTGTAAGCATGCGGCGTCCTTTTTGTAGAAGGTTTACCAAGCCTGCACGCTACCTGAGTGAGGTCGTACTATAGCCATGTAAATAGGTACGAGTATTTCCGGCTGCCGACACAACAATTCTGATCGCAGTCTTAAGAGCTCACCAAGAGCCTTTTGTGCAGCAGCCTTTCACTGCTTCTACCATTTAAAGTCACCGCTCATGACGACCCCCAGGTCTTTAACCCTACTGACTGCCTCTACGGTGAACAGCACTTGGTCGTGAGCGACGGTTGGGCTTCCTGATGACCTTGACAACAAATGTTTTTTTTCGACTTTCGAGGATAAGTCCCATTTGTATGCCCAGTCCAGGATGGCACCTGTATCTTTGCCTAAGTCGGCCCTACACTCAGGTCCAACAACGTCACACTATCCGCGAAAATAAAGCTAGGCGATTGTAGGGCTGACTCCAGGTCGTCAATAAACAACAAGAATAGGACTGGGCCCGGGACGGATCCCTGAGGTACACCACTGGTGACATTCGCCAAACTGGAGCACCTGTCCCCTACATTCCCGTTAAACGTTCTGTGGGAGAGGAAGTGCTCCAGCCACCTATATACTGGCCCACCTATACCGAAAATCTCCTTCTTGCATAGCAAAAGACGGTGATTAACGGAGTTGAACGCCTTGTTAAAGTCGAGTTAGTACACCTCAACCTGCTTACCTTCGTCCAGTCGTCAAGTTACTTCTTCTAAAAAGCACAAGAGATTTGTCGGACAAGGTCTATTTTTCAGGAGTCCTTACAGGGCCGGGCTTAGCATGGAGTGTTCCAGTAAGTGCTGACGGGTGTGGGCACGGGTGATCTCAAGGACTTTATATAGGTTGCTAGTCAGGCTTACCGGTCTGTAGTTATGCATAGCCGACTTAGGTCCACTCTTATGTGCTACCACGAAGGCCACGACATTCCAGTCCTGAGGCAGCTTACTCTAATCCAAAGTGGACCTGTACAGTCCAGTTCAGTTTGCACAGGACAGATAATGGCCACGGCTAATCGAGTGTCCGGAATTCCTTCGGTGTGCACAATCAACTCAATTTACACAGAACTTTGTGTAGCTGAAGCCAATCGTGTTCCCAGATGGTCGCGTTTTCTGCTCTTTTCCGTAGCCCCCAACGCCGCGTGTCCGAGACGGCAGCAGATGCCCACTTATCCAGATGTAGACACTCGAAATGTTTTTGAGTGCCTGCTTCGTCATGATATCGTTTGGAATTTCGAGCCAAAACCTTTTGTACTGGAAATCCCGCTGGAACATCGCACGCAGCCCCTAAGGTCGCGCTCGCCACCGCGGTGCGAGAAGGTTGTCCACCTTCACAATGGAGGAACAGGATATCAGTCCCTTATAAACCTCCTCACATGCTAGTCTGAAGCCAAAATATCTTCAGAAAGATCCAGTGGCAGCTTGAACAACATGTCATTAGTCTCTGTAACGAACATTTGAGCAACGCGTAGCCAAATTCGCAACGGATCCCGAGATCAAAAGGCAATTATCCGGGGAATTCTACGACATAGATTATTACATGAATAATGACATCAAAAAAATACAAACCTCAATAATACGATCAAAAGGACTCAACAACGAGAAACCGAATAGCAGCGTGTGAGCAAACAGCACGTGCGTCACGCAGGTCCTGAACAAGGATGTGCCAAAGTAGCGCTCTGGGCGTGAACAAACAACAATTGGTCCATAGAAACAACCAGTTCATAAAGACATCAATAGTGTAGGTAAATGAGTGATGTTAGGAAAACACTGAATCGGGAGGGTTAAAGGTGGATTTTCCACGACCCGCTGTTACACCGCCCACCAAAATCCTCCTGCATCCTTAGCAGAGTCAACGCTTCGGTATAAAGGTACTGATTCTTTCTACCTACCTAGGCCCTACTGTCAGTGCGTGCGCCTAATGCTCGTCGTCAGAGTTCTACTACTGGCCCCACCTAACCCATTGGCTACGTAGACGTGAGGCTAGTGTACGTCTTCCACAAGACCAAATGACCGATGGCGGGCGTGATGGGGGCACATAGATGCTGTCCTTGTAAAAGACCGTCCTGTCCTGGGTGTATGTGCTTGATTGAGTGTGTGTGCGTGCGTGTGTACGTGTACGTGCCGGGGTGTACATGGGATCACAAGTATGACTGCACATCAAAAGAGGACTCTCTGCAATGTCAACAAAAGGCTGTGTGGCAAAAACGAGTAAAATGTTGGCATGTGTGCGTGACCTAAGCCCCGTTACTTTTACATGCATTGTCGTGTCGTGTGGTGAGCTAAGGTTTGGACAATTAGCTCCATAGTACATCGTAAACGCTGTATGAAATTAAATATAAATATACTTCAAAGATGGTGTGGGAAGTCGGGTCCTACAGGAGAATACATGAGGGATAAATAAGTGAATTCGGCTTCATCTGGCATCGGCAAACATGGGGATAGCTTGGTCGGCAGCGTCGGCCTCACCCGCGCCGCTGTCAGCTTCAAGTAGACATATTTTACGTATATCTCGCAATACGTCTCATTTGTTCGTTCTCGCCACCACCGTGCGCACGAGGCCATCGATTTCTGTACGACAATCCTTGATCACTCCAACCGGCCAATCGTCCTTATGTAAGTGGCTCTCCCCGAGGATGACCACGTCGTCACGTCTGAACGACCTCTGTTTGGAGATCCACTTTTGCCGAAGCTGCAGTGTCGGTAGATACTCCCTCGCCCATCGTTTCCCGAAAGCCTATGCTAGGCGGTTCATTTGTTTCCATCCAACAACGTACGTTCCACGCAGGGTTTTCGGGGTGGTTACTCCTGCTTTTTACCGGAGTAATAATAGGTCGTTGGGGGTGAATGCCGGTTCGCCTTCCGGGTCTGGGCCGACCGGCAACAGGGGTCTGTTGTTCATTGTGAGTTCTACTTCTGTTAGTAAAGTAGCCAGCGTCTCGTCATTGGGGTTTTGTTGTGAGGCCAGGGCTGTGAGTATTTTCCTAGTTGATCGCACCAGCCTTTCCCAAATGCCACCACGATGACTGGCATAAAGTAGATTGAAGTGCCATTCTATCCCCTTTGCTACGGTCTGGTTTTGTATTTTGGCGGTGTCCAAGCGGCTCCACCATTTCTCTAACTCCTTATGAGCCTCAACGAAGTTCGAGCCATTGTCGGAGTATATATTCTTGGGGACGCCCCGCCTAGCGATGAACCTTGAAGGGCCATTAGGAACGAATCGGTTGTCATGTTATGCACTACTTCGAGGTGGACTGCTCTGGATTGTAGGCATGTTATCAGGCAGCCGTATCTCTTTTGGGTGCTCCCCTGATGTTATACGAGTAGCTGGCCAAAGCAGTCGACGCCGATTTCCACGAACGGGCACCATCCCGGTTGGACTCTTACAGCTGGAAGGGGGGCATCATTTGTTGGCCTGCTACCGCTCTCCGGCGACGAGAAGTGATGCAGTTGCCTATGACTTATTTGATCGTTGCTGGTCCCTTTGTCGCCGAAAATGGTTGACTTATAATGTTCAATGAGCGGCTCAAGCCTGCGTGTCCCTCTTCTCGATGTACATGGTCCATCAGACATCTCGTTAAGAAGTGGTCACCGGGGGCTACTATGAGGTATTTTGTTTCGTACTCCAGGCTTGAATTCATCAGCCGCCCTCCAACCCTTAGTAGTCCGTTGATTCGCATGGGGTTTAGGGCTCGGATACTACTGTGTAACAGCCTGCTTCCTTTGGTGTTATCATCTATCCTGGCTGGCTCGCGGGCCTCGGACGGGAAAGCGTCTAGTTGCAGTAGGTGTAGAACGTCGAGTTCGGCTTGATTCAGCTCGCCCGGTAGTATCGTTCCCACGTTTGATGTGTTTTGTGGTCTTGCTCCCGTCATAACCAATATGAGTGCTTTGTAACGTGTCCACCAGACCGCGGCTCCTAACATTTTTGTCTAGTTGAGAAATTGGCACAGTTTCTCTATCAGGCTTACGCTTCCCATGAAGTTTATAGCCAGTATCGGTCTTTTAGTCTCGATATCACCATTATCGGCCTTGGTTGCTAGTAGCGTTGGCCACATCTCTTTAGTTGCCGTTAGGAAGTCCGGTCCCATTTCCACATCCGTAAACTCTCTAGTGTTTTCAGGCCCCTTGAGCAGAAGTCGGCCGGGTTACTGGCCGATTTTACATGGTGCTATTGATCGGTTTTAGTAGACTCGTGGATTATAGTGAGTCTGTTGGCCACGAAAGTGTTAAAACGGGTGGTAATGAACCTTGTGAGTTGCCGCGTGGTTTGAATTTTCGAATTGCTCTCAGCGTTAGGTATTTTTGCATTGTTTGGTGGAATAACACACGTTATTTCGCCAAACTAACGTATCGTAATTAGTATTTCGGTACGCGTACTTTTTGAAGAGTTCACTCTCTTCAGAAGAGTTTATTCTCTTCAAAAACTGAGTATACCTTTTGGTGCCCTTTTTGGTGTTTTTTGTTGGTGTCAGTGCAACTGATACCGGCTAACATCTTTTTGTGGCGCTTTTTCTAGTGTACCGTTTTTGTGGAACTTTTTAGTGTGCGGGTTTACTGCACTTGCCTTAGTGTACCGTTTTTGTCTGTTCAAAAGTTGTGTTATTGTCCCACGGGTGTTCGAGACGAAATGAATGGGACAGAGGTTGATCCCCTTGGTCAGACAGTAAGCTGTGGGAACAAGGAATGCACGGACCTGGTGCAAGATGAGGGAATTCAATGCGACCAGTGTTGCATTTGGTTTCATCAAAAGTGCTCCAAGCTGGAAGAGAAAGACTTCGAGCTGCACATCAAGTACCCATCGCTCAAGTGGATATGCGCCCATTGCTTTGCGTTTGCAAGCGAGTGCTCGCGTATAATTCGAGGCGAGCTGGGGAAAGGGGACACGAACGTGGAGCTGGAACCAAGACTAGAGAGAGCCGTTTCGATCCATAGCCTAGAGGGAAAGGAAAACCGGGTGCCAGAGCACAAAAATAAAAAAGGCAACCCAAGCCAAAGGGCAAAGAAGGAAAAGAGGTAGCAGGATTCACCAACGTGGGGAAAAGCCTCCTGACGGAAGTGGAAGCCCTCATGGAGCAGGTCAAACGCCTAGATGCTGAGGTGCAGCGCATGAAGCGTGACACTGAGGTCATGGCAGACAGAAGTAGAAAACTGCTGCTTCATAACCTTAGGGAGAACATTGTAAAAGACGGTAGAATCAGGAAGGAGGAAAACCGCCGGCATGTGACTGAGGTTCTGAGGATGGCTGGCCTACCTCCCACGACACCAATAGTCAAGTGCCATCGAATAGGACTATGGCGTGGAGCACAACCAGCGCCGCCACGACCCCTGGTAGTTGTATTCCACAGTGTCTACTGGAGGGATATGCTGCTGTCCAGGGCGGGAGCAGTTGAGGGCAACACGCAGAGAATGGTTAGGGTTACACCTGACAGCCCAGCATTTGTGAAACCGGCTAATGCCATAGTCTCACTGAGAACGGGCACACCTGATCTTAAGAGGCCGAAGCTACATATAGCGAAACTGGAGATGACTCCTCTTGGGAAGTCAACACCTAAGGCCCAAGGAGTAATCCAGGTACCAAAGGTGGCTTCAGGCTCCGGTATACAAAAAGCCAAAGATCAGAAAGTTCGAAAGACCAAAAAGAAGGGGACTCACAGGGCATTTAGTCCGGTTGGTGTTGAGAACGTGCAGCCAGCCAGCCCGATTCTAAAGGATACCCCCAAGAAGTCCTCTCTGGTGCACCCAGCGAAAATGGAGGTATCAGAGGGAAAAGCCGAGGAAACCAGTTGGGCTAAGGTGGTCGCAAGACCATCCCGGCCCATCGGTACGGCGACTCAAAAGGGGGTAACGTCCTTTGTGCATGTCGAGCCTGACACTGGGGCGACGGGTGGAAAAGAAAAAGCCACGACACTCAGAGTCTCACTCGATATGCAAGATGCTGCACCGCCGACACCTTTAGAGGCAAAAAACGGGGCATCACCTCGGAGATTGCGCCCGAGGATACCTTGGCCCTAGAATTAGCAATGAAGTCAGTAACGAGGACCAGGGAACCGTCAATATGGTACACCAACACCTGCAGTCTCCCGGGAAAAAGAGGGGAGTTGACGGCTAGGATCGCAGAGTCTGAGGTCGTTGCGTTGACGGAAACTTGGATAAAGCCATATACTGACATGCGCTTCCAGGAATACGCTGCCTACAGACAGGATAGAACAGATGGAAGGCAGGGGGGCGGAGTGGCACTTCTAATACAGGCCGACATAGGCCATTGGGAGGCTCCGTTCAACTCAGTCTCCGGTAATGTACAGGTCAGATCCTGCTTTATTAGGATCGAGGGGCGTAAAGTATGCATTATCTGTATCTACAGGGCACCGCTAGCCACAGATGAGGAAGATGTTGAGCTCTTCCAAATGCTGGATGCGGTGCTGGCACAGACAAAGGAGTTCATCTTATAAGGGGATCTCAATCTACCCGAAATTAACTGGGAAAGCGGGATCGCACCAAGGGGATCAACGGGCGACAAATTTCTGCAGTGGGTCCAGTTACATGCACTTACGCAGCATGTGACACAGGCCAATAGACACAGAGGTGGACAGCACCCGTCTCTCCTTGACTTAATCATAACGCGGCACCATCAGGACGTTAAGGAAATTAAGTGGGAAGAGCCACTTGGAAAAAGTGATCATGTAGTCCTAAGGGTCACACTAAGACTAAGCAAGGCGCCGAAGGAAATCGTGTTACGTCGGCGCTATGGGAGAATCAACATAGGTGAACTGAAGAAGGCGGCGGAGGAAATTCAGTGGACACCGAGACACACAAATGCCTCCGTAGAGGAACGTTGGGAGACCATCAAGATGGGGCTACTCGAACTTACAGATGAGTTCGCACTCCTGATGGTGGCAAGCAGTAGAAGTCTACCCCCATGGTGGAAGTCAAAGGTCCGCAAGGCCATAGTTATTCGTAGGCAACGATGGGCGGCGTACAAGCTGTACAGAACTCACGGGGCATGGAACAGCTATAAGATGGCTAGGAACAGGGCTCAAGAGATCAAAAGAGTGGAGAAATATGCTTTCGAGCGTCGGTTAGCGTCGTCGGTCCGCACAAACCCAAAGCGATTCTACGCCTACGTGCAATCTCACAAACGTATGAGAGAGAGCGTGGCAAATTTGGAAGGAGCACAGGGACGACTAGCTCTAAACGACGAAGACAAGGCTGACACGCTCTTGGAATTCTTCAAGAGCATATATCGACCAGAAAATAGTTTGGAGGAAAGAATGGAGGGCCCACAGGCGCCTCCAATACCCGAACTTACTGTAGGAGAAGAAGTGTACGCGGAGTTGCAAACTCTGAATAGAAACAAAGCAGCAGGTCCAGACGGGATTCATCCAGCAATCGTTCAGCCTCTGGCCGAGGTCCTGAAGGCTCCGGTGACGAAGCTGTATGAAACGTCACTTAGAGAGGGAATTGTGCCGGGAGACTGGAGGAGAGCAACAGTGGTAGGCATTTACAAGAGTGGACCCCGGCAAAAGGCGGAAAATTACCGGCCGGTTAGCTTGACTTCAGTACTGTGTAAGTGCCTGGAGCGAATAGTCAGGAAGCAGATCTCTAGGCATTTGGTTCAACACAACCTCATATCAAATGATTAGCATGGGTTTGTGGCAGGGCGATCCTGTCTGACGAATCTCCTGCTGTTCCTCGATGAGGTAACCAAGCGTCTGGACGAAGGGCAATCGATTGCAGTCTGTTACTTGGACTTCAGCAAGGCATTTGATTCCGTGAACCACAGATTTCTGGACGTCAAACTGCAGTCCATGGGAATTGTTGGAAAGGCAAGACAATGGATAAGTAGTTTCTTAGCAGGGCGAACCTTTAGTGTTAAGGTGGGGAGCCATGTTTCAAAACCGGAAAGTGTAACAAGTGGGGTGCCACAGGGCTCGGTGCTCGGCCCTCTGCTCTTCCTCATCTTCATCAACGACCTAGCACGTGGGCTTACAAACCCCACCTTTATTTTTGCCGATGACGTCAAGATAGCTGGAGTAGATATAGAACTTGACGTGTTAGCAGTACAAAACTGGGCACGCAAATGGGACCTTCCACTAAACCTCACCAAGTGTCAATGCTTGACCACAAATACAGGGGCTAGTGAGAATAGTGTGGGTTCGTTGCAAGTGGTCTCGCAGGTCAAAGACTTGGGCGTTATAATGGACAACAGCTTTAAGCCGTCAAAGCAGTGCACCTCAGCAGCCAATACGGCCAGGAGGGAACTCTTTCGAGTTAGATCCATTATGTCGTGTAGAGATCCGGAGATATTCGTTCCGATATATCAGGCCATAGTTAGGCCGCATATGGAGTACTGCGTGCAGGCCTGGGCACCGTACTACCAGAAAGATATCGACTGTCTGGAGAAAGTGCAAGGGCTAGCCACTACAATGGTGGCTGGGCAAAGGGAGTTTAACTACACAGAGCGTCTCCGTGCCCTAGACCTATTCTCGATGGAAAGACGGCCCATTCGCGGGGATTTGATAGAAACCTTCAAGGTAATGAAAGGACTGTCAGGAATAAGTCGAGAAGACCTTTTTTCGCTGATCCCCGAGAGAGGCACAAGGGGGCATAGCCTTAGATTACAAAGGAAACATTCGAGGCTCCAAATTAGGGCGAAGTACTTCTCAAATAGAGTGGTACCCTATTGGAATAAGCTCCCGGAAGAGGTCATAAATACGACAACAGTGAAGGCCTTTAAAAAAGCAGTAGACCTATGTTGGGTGGCAGTATACCCCGAGTTATGTTAAGCAGCTTTTAGGGTCAGATGTAATTTACTTATTGTTTCCACCTTACTCTGCCAGGGCTGATACTGCACAAAATTTCTGCCTTTCAGAAAAAGAAAATCACGCAGTGTTGGGAGCTACGGAAACGCGTCGACAACACAACTATCTGGACACACGATTGGCTCTAGCAACACCAAGTCCTGTGCAAACTGAACTGAACTGAACTGAATGTTGTTTATGTAATGTAGTACCATCGCTGAGTCCGTCCAAAAGTTTGGTTCACATTTTATTCGGTCGAAGCTTCTTCCAATCAGCGTCGCGGCTTTCACAGCCAGTACAGCTGCCGTCATTTCCAGCCTCGGAAAGAACACCGTTTTCAGTGGAGCCACTCTCGCCTTTGCGCTTAGTATCTGGCTGTGCCGCCCACCACTTTTGTTTACCCAGCAGCCGTAAGCCACTGTCCCGTGGCCTATTCCTGAAGTATCAGAAAATAGGTGGAGTTGGGCATCTTTTGTGCACTGGATTCCCGTCAATCATCTTCGTATTTTTATCTCCCCAAGTTGCTCCAGGCTGTGCAGCCAGCCGCGCCATCGCTTATCGTCGTCATCCTGGAGAGGTTTGTCCCAACCCGTCCCTCTGTGACACGGCGATTGCAGCAGGCACTTTCCCGATAACGACCATGGCGAAAGGAAGCCTAGGGGATCACAGAGGCATGAGACTGATGATAGGATTCCTCTCCGTGTGGCTAGTCATTTGGGTAAGTCAAAAGTGAATATGAATCCGTCACCTCCGGGTTTCCACTGAAGTCCAAGCATGCGCTCCGTTTGTAAGGAGGGTCCCAAAAGCTCTCTCGTACACTCCATTTCCTCGGACTTCGGGATAACATTGAACATCTCCTGGCTGTTTAAATTCCGTTTAGTGAGGTTGAATCCTCCGGCATTTAGAGTGGCGATTAGCTCTGTCATATATAAATAATAGCAGTATTTGGGTCGTCAAAGGAACACAAAAAATCGTCAACGTAGAAGTGGTCCACTGTTCTTCCCAACAGATTGCTGGTGCCGCCGAAAGTCTAGAAGGTTTCCCGGAGGGCAAAATTAGCACATAAAGGGTTGATACCGTCCGAAAAGGAATGCACGGTCGGCCTGTACTCGTCTGGTGCACGATTTGCGTCGCTTCCAGGCCACCAAAGAAGTCGAAAGGCGTCCCTATCTTCAACAGGCATGTTCGCTTGTAGAAACGTTTCACTTATGTTAGCAGAGACGGCCACTTTTCTCAGCCAAAAACGACAAAACCTCGATTGGTGGCGTTGTCCAGTCTGGGCCCTGTAGTATACGGTCGTTGAGTGACAAACCCTGACGTTTTGCGGTACAGTCGAAAACCGCCCTAACCTACCCCGGTTTCTGTGGGTTCACGACCGGGTGGTGAGGTGGGCGCCACCTCAAATTTGCGCCGACTACCGCTGGATCCACCCTTTCTATATAACCCAAGTCTATGTTATGTGCTCACCTCTAATAAAGATTGATCACCTCTGATCTCACATCTCTCTGCAAACTCCCTCCTTACTAGAGTGGTATGCGAGCCACTATCTACGAAGACCAACTCTCTTGTAACCACAACTGGGGTTTCTACGCCGACTGCTGTTACTCTCAGGAGAATTGGCCTGCTAGGGGAGCGAGACACTGAGCAGACCACACTTGGCTTCGAAGTTTCTTTGGCATTCAATTTATGGGATTTGCTTAACGGTGCTTCCATGGCATCAATTGTGACTACAGCCGGGTTTCGTTTGGCACACCGCGGCTCGGTGTGAATCGTTGAGACAGGCGAAGCACGCGCTCAGTCTCTTAGTCATTTCCCATCGTTCGTTGATGTCTGCTTTGCGGAGGGGAGGGCATTCCGCCAGGCGATGAGGCTCCCCACAAACTTTACACACCGGCAAGTTTTCACCTTCGCGAGGTAATGCTTGTGTGTTTGCTCATAGTTGGCTTTTACTTGGTTCCCTGACCCAGCTTTGCGTCGTCGTAATCCTGGATAACTTGCTCGTCCCGCGCACAAGTTGACCGAAACGACTGTTTGCTATTTAGGCACGACGGTCTATAAACTGCCTCGGGTCTTCAAACGTGGTTTTTCACCCCAATCTACTGATCATTTCGACTTCCTCGGCCCGTCTACCCTATAGTTCTGTAGGTAAACTGCGCACTGTGGTCTCCAATGTGTACAGTGCTTTCGTATCCCATCGGTAATCTAGGTGATTCGACGCAATGCTGCAATTCTGCACTTTTATCACCAGGCTGGCTAGAGAGCCCGACTTGCCTTTGGAACGTTTTGCCTCTGACAGTACACCATCGATCAAATTCCGGGCTAGGTTAAATGGTTGCCTAAATAGCTCTCTCAGAATTTAAAGTGCCCGAGTGTACCACTCCTCGAGATCCAGCATCGGGCACCCGTCTATTAATTCTCTGGCTCTTCCACGAAAGTAATGTAGTAGATAAAACGATCTCTGTCCTGGATTGGATACTCTCCTTTCCACAAAGTTCTCGTATTGTTTAACGGACTTGCAGTGCCGTTCTGCTCTCCGGTCGAAAGGGGGAAAAATCCAATCTTGGTAAATTATTAGCATGGGTTACGTTGGTACAAGTAGACCTCAATCGTTCCACGGAACTGCTAGACTGAATGGCCGTATGATCCGTATGACCTCCGCTCCCGCCTCCGGAGATGTTCTTTCTTTGCTGATTCGGCTTCTTCCCTAGCCTGCTTAAGTTGGGTTTCTAATTCAACTATTCCTAATCGATGGATAGCATAATATTTAAGTTCTATACCACTAGCTGATGTGCATGAAAATGCGCTGACAGGACTAGCAGACCCATCAATACCTAAGGAATAAGTATCACCCAAAAACACCTCAGGGACTTGCCGGGTTAATTCCTGTCGAGCTTCGGTTTGGCTTTGTGCTCCTTTTGGCAGTTCTGATTGATTTCCTCCCGGGGGTTTGAAGTTCAGTGCCATAACGATTATTCCGACAACGAGCAAAGCGTAGCCAATTCAAACGAATCCCAAAACCAGAGCAAGATTGATTCGTAGTTTTTATGGCACTGGATTAACAAATTAGAAGCATATGTAAATGTGTACAAGCCTAAACTGCACGGCCACAACGTCTAACAACGAGGACCATGGTTCAACGAAGGTCAGTGTCAGGTACCACGGTCACGGCAGTCCACGTTCGAATCAAAGTTATGCCACTCCACGTGAGCGAAATATAAACAAATGTTAGAGTGTAGTGATTGATGCACGCTGTACTTGTTCGAGGATCAATGAGATAAAGAACGTAGTCTAAACAATACAAGTGTGTGACAACGGCTAAGGGAGAGTTCCACACATGTCCGGAAGAAAGACTTCTCTACCTGACTCACTACTGTCAAGGCCGATGAAGAGAAGCCATCGATGGGTGTGCGATGCTCGACCCGGAACAAAACTGCACACGAGCAAGGAAGATTTTGAGAGACCCGTTCGGCCAGCCATTCAAGGTAGCCCGTAACTAAATAGAGATCGTGATGAAAGGGACCACAAGAACCATGGGCGACGTCTATACAATGGCCGACCCGGTGATCAAAATGCGGAACTGTTCAATAGCCCTGGACCACTTAGGCCACGGGGCTGACCTCGATGCAATGCATTCGTTGGGAAGCGTAGTCCGTCACCTCTCTCCCGAACCATAGGGCCGGTGGGCGGAAGAGGCGGTACGTATAAGCCGAGGTGACCGTGAGGTTAACATCAAAAGCTAGGCCGAATAATTGGACGGGCATACCAAGATAGCCGACGGTAGATTTTGCCGACTCATCCGGGACAGTAACTGAGTAAACAAATCCAGCACTATTCAGGCCCAAACCGCCGCACGGGACCATTCGAAATATCAGCCTTGAACTAGTGCACAAGCCACTTCACGCGAGGCTATAGTGCATCCAAGTTGCAGGTCCTGTGACGCTAGCCATGTGATGCTAGAATGCCCGAAGTTCATCAACGCTGCAAAAGGTGGACGTTTAGGAATGGCGAGGATGACAGGGGCGTGCTTTACGTGCCTCAACACCACGCACCGGGCGGCAGCTTGCCGAACAAGGACCAGATGTGGTCACGAGGGTTGCGCGGGCAGACATCATCGATTGTTACACCAGACGAGAGAGGCTACACCAGAGACGGACACCAAGCCCAGTGTGATTTGTTCAACTTTGTGGCCTGCCAGTAAACCAGTACGTTCAAGAGTAGTTGCCGTGGGAGTGATGACCCCAGCTGGGGTGATCAAAGCGTTGGCCTTCGTCGACAGTGGATCGGGCACTACCCTGGCGAAGGAGCGGTTTGCAGACAACGACCGGCTCGCTTGATGAGCGACGTCATTTAGAGTGAGCACGGTGGGCGGAACACAAGTAATGACTGCCGGCCGGTTGAGGTTACAGCTCATCTCCTTAGGCACTAACGAGCAAATTGAGTCAGTGGAGGCATCTATACTGTCTGATCTCCTCATGCGAGCGCCACGATCGGTGAACGCAATTTTGACTGGGTGGCTCCACCTGTAGGACGTAACCGCCGCAGACTGTGAGGGTGACGAATTAGACCTTCTCATTGGCTGCGATGTCCCAGGGGCACATCGGGTACTTGACCAGAGAGTGGGCCATCGACAGGCACCTCACGTCGTACACACAGCTCTGGGATGGATATTATATGGTCCAGTAGGGGGACGCGGTTTTGCGAATTACGTATCAGCGGAAATGAACCTCATAAAGTGTCACTTGCAGCGGTTGTATCAAAAGGGGTTTCATGACATCGGAGACGAGAGACTATCATTGTCTCAAGAGAACCACTTCGCTCTGCAAACGGTGCGGCAAGGAACTAGAGGCCTTAAAAACAGTTTGAGATTCCCCTCCCATGGCGCGCACCAGGTGACCCTTGGGTTGACAACGGAAACTAAGCTCCACTTCGACTGAAATACAGCTTTGTTGGAGACCAGGATCTGTAGGAACGATATACAGAAGTAATGAAGCGAAACGAAGCTCTCGGCTACGTTGGAAAGGTGCCCGCAACCACCGGCGGCCGGAAGGGGATCTGGTATCTATCTCACCACCCGGTTATCAACCCCGAGAAACCCGAAAAACTGCGGGTGATGTTCGACTGCGCGGCCAAGTTCCAGGGCAAGTCTTTAAACTATCGCTTATCATAAGAGCCTGACTGGACCACGCCGCTGATCGAAGTTTTGTGCCGTTTCAGAGTGGGTAGAGTGGCCCTGTCTGCCGATATCAAGGAAATGTTTTACCGGGTGAAAATACCGACAAAAGAACGAGTTGCGTTGCGTTTTCCGTGGTGGGAACAAAATAACCGAGACAACGCAGTGATAAGTTATAGGATGACCGCCCACCCCTTCGGAACCACACCATCACCGTTTTTTGCGAACTACGCCCTCAGAAAGTGAGCAAATAAACATGGAGATTTGGCCCACCGGTCGGTGGTGGACAGCGTCAGCAGAAGCTTCTACGCCAACGACTATCTTGGGTTATTTGGTGGTGTAGACTTGGCCCTAGAGCAGTTCGGGGGCTTGACAAGATTGCTAGAAGAGGGTGATTTCCATCTAGCAAAATAGATGTCGAACGCCTCAGAAGTGTACGAAGTCATTCCGTACCACGAGAGAGCCGGAAGGGTTAGAGGTTTAGACGGCTCTCCACTCCCTGCCGAACGCACTCTAGGGATACAACGGAATGCGAAAGCGGTCGGCTTTGTTTCCGAGCTAAACGTTCCCGAGTTGCCAGTAACCCGTCGTGGCACACTAGCTACTGTCTCTAGTTTGTTCGATCCGCTCGGTTTCGTCTTTCCCTGGCTGTTGCTCGGTAAGATCCTGCTGCAGCGGCCCTGCCGTAAAAAGTTGATTGGGACCAGACACCGGACCGAGAAGACCGGCTGGACTGGGAGGAGTCTCTGAACACCTTAAAGATACCAGGAGGTCTACGGATTCCACGATGTTTGCCCCTTATCATGCAACACGGACGGGAGACTTGCATGCATCTTCTGATGCATCCGAGGTCGGTTACGAAGCCGTGGTATACGGACGATGGTGCAGTAGAGATGGCCAGTATGCTACGAGGATCCTGTTCGCCAAAGCCCACGTTGCCCCACTGAAGACGGCTTCGATCCCGCGCCTTGAACTCAGCGCAGCCGTGTTAGAAGTCAGGGCGGGGCAAGTGGTAAAGAGGTGCTTTGACTTCTACATTTGGTCAGCTAGTTTCTGGACGGACTCGACGATAGTACTGTACCACATTACCAACGTCAGGAACCGGTTTAGTACTTTCGTGGCTAACCGGCTCACGATCATCCACGACGAATCGGCCATGAACCAGTGGAAGCATGTCAGGTCTGGCGATAACCCAGCAGACCTGTGCTTCCGAAGCGCGACCAACTTCTGGCAACTCGACACGTGGACGGAAGGACCGAAGTTCCTGCAAATGCCTAAACAAGACTGGCTCGTGTAGGAACTAAAAATTCCTCTGGAATTGGAACTGGAGATCAAAGGCGTAGCGATGATGGCGACAGTCGTCGAAGCGACATTTATTTTGTCACGATTGGTCAGATTTTCTTCCTAGATGAAGACACTTCGTTCATTAGTTCGGTTGGCTAGGTTCAAGGGACATTGGCTAGTGATGCAAGGGGTCCGCCCCTCCGGCCGGGTAAGAGCGGGTCAGATAAGTTCCGATGAACTACGAGCCACAGAACACGATATATTCAAGATGGTACAACGTGAGGCTCTCACTCGGGAAGTCGAGAGGGCGGAAGAGAGGGGACCAGTCGACAAAGGGATATCATCTCCGAGAGGCGACTTGAGGCATTTAAATCCCAGACTCATTACCGGACTACTACGGGTAGACGGCAGGCTGACCCACTCTCACCTGGGCTCTGACATGAAATACCTCATATCGCTGCCTGCCCGACAACCTGTGATAGAGCTGATGATCCATCACGTCCACGCCGTGGAGAGACATGCCGGGGAAAGTTACGTGACGAGCGTATTCCGGAGGCGCCTTTGGTTGCTGAGAAGAACTTGAGCATTCAATGACAACCGACTCTTTCCTACTGGCCCTGCAATGCCTAATCAACCGAAGAGGAGGGCCGGCAGATATATACTCTGACACATGCACTTAAATAATACACGTTTATACTTCATAACCTCCATTAAAACACACCGCAGGGCTGATTATTCCTCGTTTATCACTGGCATTGTGGAGGATACCTCCTGTAGGTTGTAGTCGTTAAAATTTGCCCAAACACCTGAGTGCGCTCTCTTCCATGACACCCACACGCACACACACCTACAAAAGTACACGAAGCCGAGGAACAACGGCCCTCCCTCACGCCCTTCATTGAGCAGTTGCTTCCGGGCAGGACGTATAGTAACCTCGCATCAGTGTGTACGCCAGATCGAGTGCAAACGCCAGTAGAATTTTGATGACAAGGTATTGGGTGCGTGCACTGACAGCAGGGTCTAGGTAGGTAAGAAGAATCAGTACCCTTATTCCAAGTCTCCGATTCTGTTAAGATTCGGAGGGATTTTGGTGGGCGGTGTAACGATCAGTCGTGGAAAATCCCCCCAAAACCATGGCAGCTTCCTTGTTTCCTTAACATCACTCAATTATTTACACTATCGACTTGTTTTATGCACTGTCTGCTTTTACGGACCATCGCTTGTTTGTTCGCGCCCAGAGCGCTGCCCTGTCACATCCCTGTTCTGGACCTGAGTGGCGCACGTGCTCCTTTCTCGCACGCGGCAATTCGGTTCTCGTTTTCTGCGTCCCTGTGATTGCATAATTTAAGTTTGTATCTGTTCCGTGTCACAGTTTATTTGATGATCTTGTATCATAGAACCTAACGGATAATCGCTTTTTGATTTCTGGATCCGTATCGAATTGTGTTACGTATTGCTCAAAGGTGTCTTACAGCTAAGAAAACAGTTTACATCTCCCGGCCATTCCCAGACTTATTGCGTGGACCACAAACTGCTCATAGCGTTATTTAAACGAGATAAACCTTGATTACATATTTTTATGTTGATTTTGGAGGCAAGAAGAAATATGTGACGAATTGGTAATTTTCCTCTGGGCCAACTCAGAGGAGTTCGTTTTTTGTTACAGTTCTAGCGGATAATTTTGGTTCCCAGGAAACTCCCACCGGATTTTACTGTAACGAGACCGGTCGGGCTTTTTAAACCGAAACGAGGTTCACAGCTTTCTCGGTGTGCATATGGATAGGTGGTTTCGAAGCGGCAATCCGGGAGCCGATTGCTTATGTACTGAATGGGCTCCCAATTAGCTACTCAGTGAAAAGGTTAATTAAGAGATAATGATAATAAAAATTATGCCATGTAAAGAACCAGCTTACTTCATGCCTCTGCTTTTTAACAGCCGATTTTGAATTAAGAGACTGCCCCAGATGCTCATTGCTTAGGCTTATATTGAACTGCCGGCTGGAATGTATCAAAGCCATCATCAATACAGTCGGGAAACAAAAGATTCTCATGCTGACATACTTTGGTTTTCCTCGGGTAAACAAATGTCTATTCAAATAGTGGAACTGAGCGGCTTATGATGCTATCCAACCCATTCCTGGGGGCCAAAAAGCATGCGATGCCTCTTAAAAGCCCTTCTTTGGGAATAAGCAACATCATGCTACCGCTGTGATAACTAACCAGGAGTGCGCCAGTTGAGAAGTTATCGACTGAAGTGCAGTTCTGGTTCAAAACAGTGGGTTTATAAACATGTGTTGTCAAATCATGGGCTCCGGGAAGAACTGAATGATTTTATTTGAGATATCATTGGAGCTTACGGATTTTAGATTCTTCTGAAATTCTGATCCAGCTATTCAACATCGGAGGGATCACTTTCCAAGTTTGATGAATTAGATTAATAACCACGCAGCATTTTGCTACGATCAAACTGTGAAATACATTCAAGGCTATGTTATGTATAGAAGCCTTCTGAAAGTCCTCCTGCCGGAGTGAATGATGACGTCGGGGTGCCCAAGAACTGATAAGGAAGGCAAATCTAAAGTATACCTAAAGAGAAATTAGGAACCCGTAAATCTGGAGGCGGTAGAAGAAACACCAACAGTCAATACTTTGAAAAGAATTACTGTCAAAAGTTGTTTGTTGTGAACAATGTTGCAAAAAAGGAAATAAATATCCCTTCGCGTTCGGGCAAGTCTTTCGTTGTCCCGTTATTACTACTACCATGATCCTGTCTACATAAATATTCGGAAGCCTCAAAAGCTTCAAAAAGTCTGCATAAAACGGCACACAATGAATTGCATGCATTCACTGAATGGACTACAAAGCGTGTATGGTTTTATTGCAAACATTCGTTGCGAAATGAAGGTCCATGATAAGATGGATGTGCTTACGTTCTGTTACCTGATAACCATACATATTTCGGCTTAATAAGTTCGACATTTTTCATGAAAAAGCCTTCCAAAATGCGACATACCTACAATAGTGAGGGTGTGCTTCCATATTCACTGATGGGGAAATCAACCTCCGCGTACATACACTTTCGTAATGATCTATCGGGTAAACCACTTTTACCAATTCCAGAATGGATAACTCTGGTGATATATCTAAAATCACTGATATCGAAATCTGTCAACAATTTTTCGCCCATGAGGCTTGGTTGAACTAAAAAAATCACTGTCCCGATTTATCTTCATTGCCCTTAGGGCCACTTTACATCGCTCAAAATCTCGCCCTGCAGAAAATTATTTGCGGTTTGCCGTTCTTCGTGGAGACCGGGTGGACTTTGGCATGTTCCATGGTAGCTGTGTTGGAAGAGGAGATAGACTCAGATCAGACGGCTTCTCGGTGCAAAGTGAAGCCAAAATGGTGGAGTGCTTCTCGAGCGAGTTTTCATGAAGTCCGCATAAAGCCTTTATCATTGAGAAAAACCCCTTGCGAGAGAGGAGCACGTGCGCCACACAGGTCCAGAACAAGGGTATAACGGAGCGGCGCACTGGGCGCGAACAAACAAGCTTTGGTCCGTAAAAGCAAACAGTGCATAAAACAAGTCAATAGTGTAAATAATTGAGTGATTTTGAGGAAACATGGAAACTACCGTGGTTTTTGGGGGATTTTACACGGCCGGTCTTTACGGCGTCAGCCAAGAGCCCTGCATCCTGCCATTCATTCGGGAAGTAAACTGCGCTTCCGAATTTCGACCCACTTCGCCACGGATGATCTTACTCAAGCAGATTAAGTTAACACGATAAAATTGCTGGCTGTTGATGAAAGCCTAAGAGATTTTAGGCCACAAGTCAGTCGATGACATGCCCCGTCGAAAGGCCCTGAACCTCTCCCAGTTTGGCTATCTCGTCAGTTGTGCAAGGGTAGGCGATAACAAGTCCGTATTCCAACCTCGAAATAATGTGGAAGTCTCGTCTTATTTAGAAGGCCCCTTGGCCAAACGAGCTGAAGAAGTGACGCACAGCCCCGACAATGGCCTTGGCGGACCCGCAGATACTATTCGTTTGAGCCTCAGACTTGATGGCCGACGAGAGCATTTTCCCAAGGTCTCCTTCACATGGCGACCTCGGGAGTGGTTTGTTACCAGTTCGGTACGATGCATCCCACACCGCCTGCCCAGCTGGCACACATGGGTATTTGGACAAGTCAACTGGTAAGGCCCAGACATTATACCATGGTGATAACTAATCCGATTATCTTTGTGGAGCCTACTTGTCCCTGTTGAATTATATGACACGCCATAGGTTCGGGTTATCCAAACAGAGAAGACAATGATCCGAAGACGGATGAAAAGCCTTTGATGTCAGCCGGGATCACTAGTGGTCCAAAAGGGGATCTCTGCGGAGCGTCACTCTTTTAGAGTAAACATTTCACTGTGAACGTGTAACTCTGATGGAAATCTTCGTCAGCTTTTAGCAAATACACAATCCAGTCGCCAGCAGGACTCAGGAGAATATTCCCGATATTTAATCAGTGAGTAGTGGGATATATTATCGAGACCCTGTTGAAATAAACGAAGAGTACTTCCTTGCTGCAATGGTCCTTCGTAGGGTCTTCCCACAATTCCCTAGCCGGAAGTTGCGTCGAGGCTCTAGAAGACTCTTAAAGAAATCCATACGAGGCTGGACGCAGGCACACGCCAAGATCGAGATGGTCCAGGACTTTCACCGATACCGTTAGTTCCATCGCTTTTCGTACGAGGCAAGCTAGGCTCTCTAGATTATCGTTGACAGGCTCCATTAGCATGCTTTATCTGTGCAGTAGACAGGCAATTGCAGTCTTTTGCTCACCGCCGAGACATCCTAACTGCAGCGATGCGTTGAAAAAGCCAGCCAGTTGGTAAGCTATCTTGTTGGTCAGAGGTCTCGGCATTTCAAGTCGTGTACCACCATGCCCCGGCAACAGGTACTTTTTCGGTTCCCTCGATCACAGTGTCTTGTATGAATGGAAGGGTCTAAAAAAGTGTAGTCTTCGGGTGAGATAGTGGCACCGACCGTGATAATTCCGTCGCAATTACGCAGCGATGGCTCATGCGGGCCTCAAACTTCGTTCCTTTTGTCTCTGAAAGTTTTCGGTTTTTAGGACAAAAGCACGACAGCCTTCATTTGAATCCTTCGTCTCAGGCAGGCTTGGAGCTTTTAGGGAGCTTTACCGGAACCCATTGGCCGCATATTTAAAAAACGTATCTACCTTCATTGACTAACAAGTGAATGAAATACCCTGTTGTCAGAGGTATTGGTCCTCGGTGCCCCAAAAAGGGCTGTCTTGCACGGCCTCTGCCACAGAGGGCACGTCGAAGATCGCGAGCAAACCACGGGGGAAACTTTGTACGATTTCGGATACTAGCTTGAGGTTAGAAAACGCATACCAACCCTCTGATCACTCCCGTAACTTGGGTCGGATGGGTACCATACCAACCGGAGCTGCAGCGGTTCACACCATAAATGAAAATACCCTTTGGACGCACTCGGAGTCCATGCGCTACAAAATTTTCCCCCGGTGTTGCTCATGACAACACAGTACACCGAACCTAAGCAGGAAATCAAGGAAGCATCGATCGCCTGAACTAACTGGGAGCAAGCTCCTGATTTCCTCAAAGTTCAGTTGTCCGAGAGATAGGGCTTGAACAGGGATGGTAGAACAGAAACGCTGAAACTATGAAGAGGTGTGGATATTGGTTGATACTTCTTTTCTTAGGAGAGGTGTGGCAGGAGCATTAAAATATATCTGCAGACGAGTAATAGATAACCTCTCTCCGATTGACAAGTTGCACAATGAACATACCAGGGGTGATTCAACGTCTGCTTATCCCTGAAACATGAATTCCTCGGGAATATTCTCGGAATCCGTAGCCGAGGGAGCTGCGGACGGGTTCCGCTATCAAATTTCTGCCGGGTATCAGTGGTATCCCAGAGCAAAAGACCTCCCATAGCCTTCTTGGATCAGTGAAGGCGAATAATTGGTACGAGGTAATATCAGAATAAATATAGAGTGGAAGAACCACTGTCCTGCCACGCGCCACTTCCATCCACAGGAAAGATAATATACCCAGAAAAGGATACCTCAGTGTCAAAAATGTCACAGTACAACTAGGTTTATGCAGGAGCAACTCCAGTGGGGGGGGGGACTGAGTCACTAGTGAGTCCAGATCACTTCATTTACTAAAATGGCTGCAAACACTAGACAGCAGGACGGTTGCCTGCTCAGAACTGTGTCATGTCATTGATCTGCCGCTTCCTGAAAGGCACCGCCCTCACAATGAGATCGATAGGCACACAGGTGTGACTGACAGAAGCAGAAGCATCGAAAGTAGTCATGGCCTTGAATTCCGCAGCAAAAGGGCCAGGACAGGTAGTCTTATTTCTTGCTTAAACGGCTTCCATGTAGCCCTACGATAACCGACCGTGAATATAGTCGGCTATCCGGGGGGAGTCGCTCGGAAGACCTACTGCTAACCGTTATATCACTGTGAGCAAGATAAAGACCCGCCCAGGCTGCCTCTGTGGTGATCAACACGAATTTGAAGAGTTGTAATTGTTGTACTCTCGTGACCATCCTAGACGGGAGGCCGCAGTCATCCTCACTGTTTCGTCCAAAAATTTCTCCTCCCTAAAGAAGAATCGCAACAAATAATACCAAAGTAGTTAGAGGCTGTGTTTAGGCTTGCTATGCTTTCTGCATATTGGAGGTTCTGGAAAGCTGACCGGCAAACAACACAGCTGTATCCGGAATTGCCGCTCGTTCAACAGGCTCAAACTTGCTCAGCGGGCTACTGAAGCCCTCCAAATATGGTGGGCTCTTGTCTCTAGCCTCGGTGACGACAGCAGAAGATGACTTCTAAAGCTGTATCAGGTAACTAATTGGGGTTTTGAAAATGAGCATTGTGTGGGGCTCTCCTCTCAGCCACTCAACGATAACAGAATTATTCTCTACGCTCGCAGCTTCATCCACAAAAGATCCAGCACCTAAAGTCGCAGGATACGATGAAGCGTGGTCGATTTACACCACTTTGCCCCGTCCGCCTTTTAGTAGCGTCCGTTCGCGGAAGGCAGCCACTGGAGACGCCGATGATGTTGGTCAGCGGCATCTGTGTCGCGACGGACCGCCTTTGTCACCATTTTAGACGGTCACACAGGAACTGAGGGCTCACCATATTTTATACTGATCGATTTGAGCAGGGTAGTTCCAAATTCGTATGGGGCTTGGTATGTGTTCATATTGGTTCTCTTGCCGAATTCATCAGTCAAACCCGTAAAGTTGGAAGGGTTTTGCCCGATGCCCTGGAACCTTGCAACTCCCAGTGCGAGTGGATGTAAGGTGTTTGACCTTTAGAGTAACTTATTAGCCAATTAATATCCACTTATTGAAGAGGAACCGGCAAAAGGTAAAAATTCGAATGGCACACTGGATGGCCAACTGGAATAGCCCAGTGTGCCTCCTTTACGGAAACCAGCATTCAGCTTTGTGTCAAGATTCTAGGCGGCATGTGTATAAGCTGCAATTTGGCACTGCAAAAAATGCATCTGCCACACTGGTATCACTGACGACAGTAAGCCGTGAGTAGTTACCTCACAGAGCCATGTCTAGTATATTGACGATGAAGGACACGGATTGCTGTGGCGCCTCTCTTTTGCCGTTTTCTGATCGAGGTAGGTATCTGCCAAATAGTGACTGTGCTTTTGGCTTAAAAAAAGGTGTCCATCCAACTGTCTGGCGATTTTAACTCCTCGAGAGGTTTCTGGTGTGCTGTCAAATAACGCAAACTTTGGAAGTGAAGGACTTCTTTTAAATGAAAACAGCGTACGCATGCTGTCGGACCATCAGTCTGGCCCCATAAGATCTGTTCTAAGAGCACCAGAAGGGCTGAAGCAAGAGGTTGGTGTCGATTATTAATTCAATGCGACGAAACTTACCCACTGTTCATATGTTCCATTTGGGCTAAAATAATGACTTGTAATAAACCGGTTCTTTGACTTTCACCCGGGCCCCTTGTTATTCATAGCTGTCAAATTGGAGCTGCACTCATTTAAAGGGCATTGTATTTTTTTAGGATATCACACTGAGCAGGGCAGTGCTGATGTAGTTCCCTGAAGTAACTTGATGTAACTTGCTCTGTGCCCATTAGGCTGCGACTTACCTGGTGCTTTAAGAATATTCCAGGACCCCTACCTGTTACCTGAAAACAAACGCCCCAAAAGGGTGCACGCGTTTCGCTCAATTTCTATGGTTGGGGACATGTTTTCGGCCCAACATGTTGAAGGTATCTATCCACTCATGAGTAGGTTTCTCACTCGGCATGTAAACTACGTTTCCCACACACTGTCCTAGCTATTGTAGCATCATCAAGTTACTGGAGTGAACTAGTTGCCCAAATATTTACGCTCCCAGCTGATTTCGAGTTAATAATAAAACAGATCTAGGTATTCTTGATGCCTTTTGTATATTATTGTTTAGCTAAGCGTGAACTATCAAAACCACCATCTTTTTGCATATCCTTCATCTAGTGGATTTCAAAGCTTTGCAGACTCAGAAGCTTCTGAGAAGAGGTTTCTGGCCCCTGGGGCATTAATTAAGTACATTGTTGGTAGTGTTTCGTGAAGTGTCTTGATCCTCGGCTATTAAGAAAATGCAGCTAAGATTTCATAGGTTAGGGAAGTGTTGAAAACAAGCACGTGCATTCTTCGACCACGATAGTATAATTGCCCATAAATCGGAGTTCAACAATGGCCGTCATTCTCACTGTAGTCTCCAAATGAGGAGTTGGGGTGTAATTCCCTTCGGGGCTACTCCAGTCCCCACCTTGAAAATACCAGCCACCCTCTTCACTCCATTGTCGGTTGAAGTACTATTAGTTTACATAAGAATGCAGTCCTTTTGGCCCAATAAAAATAGAAGTCGTACATTTCCCAAGTAGTCCGAGAATCCCGCATATAAGTACTACCAGTGGGTACTGCATCAACCGCAGAGTGGAGAGATTCACATTACTCAGACGGGGCTCATAATAGCAACAGTCATTTGGCCGCATTGTTAAAGTACGTAAAACAACTCTGATTTTCCCGCAAAAGCACATGGCATAAACAAAAATGATTAGGAAAAGACCAAGAATCGGAAAAGAAAACGGTGGCACGGGTAACTGAAAAATGCAGCAGAAAATCGAAACTGGCGAGCATCCGGGACCATCTACTATTGGTAATGTTGCTTGAGACCAGTAACCTTGAACTATTTTCGTCTGGAAGATGAAAGGATGCGACCCTTACCAAACGCAAAGCAAATCGAGATAGCTGAAGCATCAGCAAATATCAGGAATGCTGATGAGAGATAAGGCATAACAGGATTGCAAGTGTGAAGCTTGAGGAAAAGGAAGGAAAAGTATTCGATATATAGGGCTAACTAATGTTGAAAACAGTGGGGATGGAAATCAAGTCATTGTTAATGGAATATGCGATGGATGTATAAATGCTTTATCCAGGAAAGCCAGTGCTTGCTCACGAAGGACAGATTGTAAAATTCCTTGCTTTCATTGGAGGGGTTACTAACTAACGCTAAAGTAGCCCCGGCAGACAACCGCTGTCCGTGAGAAGAAAAATCTAAGGGGACGGTAAGATATAAATGGCTCAGTCAGCCACCGATCATGAGGGTGGTGCTGTGTGTTGGGTGCTATGGCATCGGTAAGCAGCAGAAGGGCTGGGTGGAAAGCCACTACTGAGGGCTATGGTGGGTAGAAGCAGATCAGAGGGTCGGGCTCTGTTCGCAGGGGAATTTGTGTGCTGGTAGACGGATATGGTGTTCGGTATCATGTAGCTTGGTGTTGGCACCGGAGAAGTTCTGCTGTAAGAGGTTCCCCGCGAAAAGCTTAGGGCAGTGGCGGGATGGCATCCGGGTGAAATCGGGTAACCAACAATAGGCGAGTTTGCAAACGGGTGGAAAAAGAAACCAACGAGATGTCTATCCTGCAAGAGATATTACAGCCAAGTGATAAGATGGCCGTGATTTTCTTCTGTGTGTCTGCCATAATGAGACATCTTGGGAAGGAGGGGTGTATCGCTACTCCTGAGCCTCTCGCTTTGGAATTAAGTGCCCTCTTGTGGTAGTTTACATGACCTCGACATCCGGGGGGTCGTGTTTTAAGATGTTATCAGTAATTCCCAGGGACAAATGTGGGGCAATAGCGGGATTGCCTGTGGAGGAAACCTGGTATCTGGATAACATTTTCCACAGACAGCGGTGGGCCCGTTGTAAACGGGTAGAGTAGGAGGTGAGCTTTCCGCAAGATGTGTTACGGCCAGGCAGCCATATAAATGGGCAATTTTCAAATGGAAGCAGAAAGGAAGGGTAGCAGTCTGGAAGGAGTTCCCGCTGGCTGGAAGCAACTTTTCGCATTTGGGTTTTTTGCAGCTGCTGGTCTTTTCTCCTTGCGTTGTGACACACGACGACGTCCGCGAGTTTAGCCAGGCATTTGTAGGGGCACACCAGATTTTGAAGTAGTCTAAAATGGATGGAGGTATAACTACAGTCTTGAAAGTGTTCCATTGGGGATGGTGGTAAAAATAATAAAATGAATCTACTGGCAAAAGGCTTTCAGACTTAGGGAGGTAATCCGTGAATTTATGGGCCGTATTTTGGCGAGATGCTTACCCTGTCAATGTTCCAGGGTGAAGTTGACGGTTTTGAAATGATTTCCCCACCGAAGTACGAAGCAACGCAATGTACAACATATTCACGGAATGGCGGTGCACTTTGAACGAACTGCCTGGCCGACCTAGTTGATTATTCTGTGAAGACAGTTTTAAGATTTTCACCACAAAGTGGATAAGCACTAGTATAATACGCAAATAATTGTCTGCAGGGCGAGATTTTGAGCGATGTAAAGTGGCCCTAAGGGCAATGAAGATAAATCGGGACAGTGATTTTTTTAGTTCAACCAAGCCTCATGGGCGAAAAATTGTTGACAGATTTCGATATCAGTGATTTTAGATATATCACCAGAGTTATCCATTCTGGAATTGGTAAAAGTGATTTACCCGATAGATCATTACGAAAGTGTATGTACGCGGAGGTTGATTTCCCCATCAGTGAATATGGAAGCACACCCTCACTATTGTAGGTATGTCGCATTTTGGAAGGCTTTTTCATGAAAAATGTCGAACTTATTAAGCCGAAATATGTATGGTTATCAGGTAACAGAACGTAAGCACATCCATCTTATCATGGACCTTCATTTCGCAACGAATGTTTGCAATAAAACCATACACGCTTTGTAGTCCATTCAGTGAATGCATGCAATTCATTGTGTGCCGTTTTATGCAGACTTTTTGAAGCTTTTGAGGCTTCCGAATATTTATGTAGACAGGATCATGGTAGTAGTAATAACGGGACAACGAAAGACTTGCCCGAACGCGAAGGGATATTTATTTCCTTTTTTGCAACATTGTTCACAACAAACAACTTTTGACAGTAATTCTTTTCAAAGTATTGACTGTTGGTGTTTCTTCTACCGCCTCCAGATTTACGGGTTCCTAATTTCTCTTTAGGTATACTTTAGATTTGCCTTCCTTATCAGTTCTTGGGCACCCCGACGTCATCATTCACTCCGGCAGGAGGACTTTCAGAAGGCTTCTATACATAACATAGCCTTGAATGTATTTCACAGTTTGATCGTAGCAAAATGCTGCGTGGTTATTAATCTAATTCATCAAACTTGGAAAGTGATCCCTCCGATGTTGAATAGCTGGATCAGAATTTCAGAAGAATCTAAAATCCGTAAGCTCCAATGATATCTCAAATAAAATCATTCAGTTCTTCCCGGAGCCCATGATTTGACAACACATGTTTATAAACCCACTGTTTTGAACCAGAACTGCACTTCAGTCGATAACTTCTCAACTGGCGCACTCCTGGTTAGTTATCACAGCGGTAGCATGATGTTGCTTATTCCCAAAGAAGGGCTTTTAAGAGGCATCGCATGCTTTTTGGCCCCCAGGAATGGGTTGGATAGCATCATAAGCCGCTCAGTTCCACTATTTGAATAGACATTTGTTTACCCGAGGAAAACCAAAGTATGTCAGCATGAGAATCTTTTGTTTCCCGACTGTATTGATGATGGCTTTGATACATTCCAGCCGGCAGTTCAATATAAGCCTAAGCAATGAGCATCTGGGGCAGTCTCTTAATTCAAAATCGGCTGTTAAAAAGCAGAGGCATGAAGTAAGCTGGTTCTTTACATGGCATAATTTTTATTATCATTATCTCTTAATTAACCTTTTCACTGAGTAGCTAATTGGGAGCCCATTCAGTACATAAGCAATCGGCTCCCGGATTGCCGCTTCGAAACCACCTATCCATATGCACACCGAGAAAGCTGTGAACCTCGTTTCGGTTTAAAAAGCCCGACCGGTCTCGTTACAGTAAAATCCGGTGGGAGTTTCCTGGGAACCAAAATTATCCGCTAGAACTGTAACAAAAAACGAACTCCTCTGAGTTGGCCCAGAGGAAAATTACCAATTCGTCACATATTTCTTCTTGCCTCCAAAATCAACATAAAAATATGTAATCAAGGTTTATCTCGTTTAAATAACGCTATGAGCAGTTTGTGGTCCACGCAATAAGTCTGGGAATGGCCGGGAGATGTAAACTGTTTTCTTAGCTGTAAGACACCTTTGAGCAATACGTAACACAATTCGATACGGATCCAGAAATCAAAAAGCGATTATCCGTTAGGTTCTATGATACAAGATCATCAAATAAACTGTGACACGGAACAGATACAAACTTAAATTATGCAATCACAGGGACGCAGAAAACGAGAACCGAATTGCCGCGTGCGAGAAAGGAGCACGTGCGCCACTCAGGTCCAGAACAGGGATGTGACAGGGCAGCGCTCTGGGCGCGAACAAACAAGCGATGGTCCGTAAAAGCAGACAGTGCATAAAACAAGTCGATAGTGTAAATAATTGAGTGATGTTAAGGAAACAAGGAAGCTGCCATGGTTTTGGGGGGATTTTCCACGACTGATCGTTACACCGCCCACCAAAATCCCTCCGAATCTTAACAGAATCGAAGACTTGGAATAAGGGTACTGATTCTTCTTACCTACCTAGACCCTGCTGTCAGTGCACGCACCCAATACCTTGTCATCAAAATTCTACTGGCGTTTGCACTCGATCTGGCGTACACACTGATGCGAGGTTACTATACGTCCTGCCCGGAAGCAACTGCTCAATGAAGGGCGTGAGGGAGGGCCGTTGTTCCTCGGCTTCGTGTACTTTTGTAGGTGTGTGTGCGTGTGGGTGTCATGGAAGAGAGCGCACTCAGGTGTTTGGGCAAATTTTAACGACTACAACCTACAGGAGGTATCCTCCACAATGCCAGTGATAAACGAGGAATAATCAGCCCTGCGGTGTGTTTTAATGGAGGTTATGAAGTATAAACGTGTATTATTTAAGTGCATGTGTCAGAGTATATATCTGCCGGCCCTCCTCTTCGGTTGATTAGGCATTGCAGGGCCAGTAGGAAAGAGTCGGTTGTCATTGAATGCTCAAGTTCTTCTCAGCAACCAAAGGCGCCTCCGGAATACGCTCGTCACGTAACTTTCCCCGGCATGTCTCTCCACGGCGTGGACGTGATGGATCATCAGCTCTATCACAGGTTGTCGGGCAGGCAGCGATATGAGGTATTTCATGTCAGAGCCCAGGTGAGAGTGGGTCAGCCTGCCGTCTACCCGTAGTAGTCCGGTAATGAGTCTGGGATTTAAATGCCTCAAGTCGCCTCTCGGAGATGATATCCCTTTGTCGACTGGTCCCCTCTCTTCCGCCCTCTCGACTTCCCGAGTGAGAGCCTCACGTTGTACCATCTTGAATATATCGTGTTCTGTGGCTCGTAGTTCATCGGAACTTATCTGACCCGCTCTTACCCGGCCGGAGGGGCGGACCCCTTGCATCACTAGCCAATGTCCCTTGAACCTAGCCAACCGAACTAATGAACGAAGTGTCTTCATCTAGGAAGAAAATCTGACCAATCGTGACAAAATAAATGTCGCTTCGACGACTGTCGCCATCATCGCTACGCCTTTGATCTCCAGTTCCAATTCCAGAGGAATTTTTAGTTCCTACACGAGCCAGTCTTGTTTAGGCATTTGCAGGAACTTCGGTCCTTCCGTCCACGTGTCGAGTTGCCAGAAGTTGGTCGCGCTTCGGAAGCACAGGTCTGCTGGGTTATCGCCAGACCTGACATGCTTCCACTGGTTCATGGCCGATTCGTCGTGGATGATCGTGAGCCGGTTAGCCACGAAAGTACTAAACCGGTTCCTGACGTTGGTAATGTGGTACAGTACTATCGTCGAGTCCGTCCAGAAACTAGCTGACCAAATGTAGAAGTCAAAGCACCTCTTTACCACTTGCCCCGCCCTGACTTCTAACACGGCTGCGCTGAGTTCAAGGCGCGGGATCGAAGCCGTCTTCAGTGGGGCAACGTGGGCTTTGGCGAACAGGATCCTCGTAGCATACTGGCCATCTCTACTGCACCATCGTCCGTATACCACGGCTTCGTAACCGACCTCGGATGCATCAGAAGATGCATGCAAGTCTCCCGTCCGTGTTGCATGATAAGGGGCAAACATCGTGGAATCCGTAGACCTCCTGGTATCTTTAAGGTGTTCAGAGACTCCTCCCAGTCCAGCCGGTCTTCTCGGTCCGGTGTCTGGTCCCAATCAACTTTTTACGGCAGGGCCGCTGCAGCAGGATCTTACCGAGCAACAGCCAGGGAAAGACGAAACCGAGCGGATCGAACAAACTAGAGACAGTAGCTAGTGTGCCACGACGGGTTACTGGCAACTCGGGAACGTTTAGCTCGGAAACAAAGCCGACCGCTTTCGCATTCCGTTGTATCCCTAGAGTGCGTTCGGCAGGGAGTGGAGAGCCGTCTAAACCTCTAACCCTTCCGGCTCTCTCGTGGTACGGAATGACTTCGTACACTTCTGAGGCGTTCGACATCTATTTTGCTAGATGGAAATCACCCTCTTCTAGCAATCTTGTAAAGCCCCCGAACTGCTCTAGGGCCAAGTCTACACCACCAAATAACCCAAGATAGTCGTTGGCGTAGAAGCTTCTGCTGACGCTGTCCACCACCGACCGGTGGGCCAAATCTCCATGTTTATTTGCTCACTTTCTGAGGGCGTAGTTCGCAAAAAACGGTGATGGTGTGGTTCCGAAGGGGTGGGCGGTCATCCTATAACTTATCACTGCGTTGTCTCGGTTATTTTGTTCCCACCACGGAAAACGCAACGCAACTCGTTCTTTTGTCGGTATTTTCACCCGGTAAAACATTTCCTTGATATCGGCAGACAGGGCCACTCTACCCACTCTGAAACGGCACAAAACTTCGATCAGCGGCGTGGTCCAGTCAGGCTCTTATGATAAGCGATAGTTTAAAGACTTGCCCTGGAACTTGGCCGCGCAGTCGAACATCACCCGCAGTTTTTCGGGTTTCTCGGGGTTGATAACCGGGTGGTGAGATAGATACCAGATCCCCTTCCGGCCGCCGGTGGTTGCGGGCACCTTTCCAACGTAGCCGAGAGCTTCGTTTCGCTTCATTACTTCTGTATATCGTTCCTACAGATCCTGGTCTCCAACAAAGCTGTATTTCAGTCGAAGTGGAGCTTAGTTTCCGTTGTCAACCCAAGGGTCACCTGGTGCGCGCCATGGGAGGGGAATCTCAAACTGTTTTTAAGGCCTCTAGTTCCTTGCCGCACCGTTTGCAGAGCGAAGTGGTTCTCTTGAGACAATGATAGTCTCTCGTCTCCGATGTCATGAAACCCCTTTTGATACAACCGCTGCAAGTGACACTTTATGAGGTTCATTTCCGCTGATACGTAATTCGCAAAACCGCGTCCCCCTACTGGACCATATAATATCCATCCCAGAGCTGTGTGTACGACGTGAGGTGCCTGTCGATGGCCCACTCTCTGGTCAAGTACCCGATGTGCCCCTGGGACATCGCAGCCAATGAGAAGGTCTAATTCGTCACCCTCACAGTCTGCGGCGGTTACGTCCTACAGGTGGAGCCACCCAGTCAAAATTGCGTTCACCGATCGTGGCGCTCGCATGAGGAGATCAGACAGTATAGATGCCTCCACTGACTCAATTTGCTCGTTAGTGCCTAAGGAGATGAGCTGTAACCTCAACCGGCCGGCAGTCATTACTTGTGTTCCGCCCACCGTGCTCACTCTAAATGACGTCGCTCATCAAGCGAGCCGGTCGTTGTCTGCAAACCGCTCCTTCGCCAGGGTAGTGCCCGATCCACTGTCGACGAAGGCCAACGCTTTGATCACCCCAGCTGGGGTCATCACTCCCACGGCAACTACTCTTGAACGTACTGGTTTACTGGCAGGCCACAAAGTTGAACAAATCACACTGGGCTTGGTGTCCGTCTCTGGTGTAGCCTCTCTCGTCTGGTGTAACAATCGATGATGTCTGCCCGCGCAACCCTCGTGACCACATCTGGTCCTTGTTCGGCAAGCTGCCGCCCGGTGCGTGGTGTTGAGGCACGTAAAGCACGCCCCTGTCATCCTCGCCATTCCTAAACGTCCACCTTTTGCAGCGTTGATGAACTTCGGGCATTCTAGCATCACATGGCTAGCGTCACAGGACCTGCAACTTGGATGCACTATAGCCTCGCGTGAAGTGGCTTGTGCACTAGTTCAAGGCTGATATTTCGAATGGTCCCGTGCGGCGGTTTGGGCCTGAATAGTGCTGGATTTGTTTACTCAGTTACTGTCCCGGATGAGTCGGCAAAATCTACCGTCGGCTATCTTGGTATGCCCGTCCAATTATTCGGCCTAGCTTTTGATGTTAACCTCACGGTCACCTCGGCTTATACGTACCGCCTCTTCCGCCCACCGGCCCTATGGTTCGGGAGAGAGGTGACGGACTACGCTTCCCAACGAATGCATTGCATCGAGGTCAGCCCCGTGGCCTAAGTGGTCCAGGGCTATTGAACAGTTCCGCATTTTGATCACCGGGTCGGCCATTGTATAGACGTCGCCCATGGTTCTTGTGGTCCCTTTCATCACGATCTCTATTTAGTTACGGGCTACCTTGAATGGCTGGCCGAACGGGTCTCTCAAAATCTTCCTTGCTCGTGTGCAGTTTTGTTCCGGGTCGAGCATCGCACACCCATCGATGGCTTCTCTTCATCGGCCTTGACAGTAGTGAGTCAGGTAGAGAAGTCTTTCTTCCGGACATGTGTGGAACTCTCCCTTAGCCGTTGTCACACACTTGTATTGTTTAGACTACGTTCTTTATCTCATTGATCCTCGAACAAGTACAGCGTGCATCAATCACTACACTCTAACATTTGTTTATATTTCGCTCACGTGGAGTGGCATAACTTTGATTCGAACGTGGACTGCCGTGACCGTGGTACCTGACACTGACCTTCGTTGAACCATGGTCCTCGTTGTTAGACGTTGTGGCCGTGCAGTTTAGGCTTGTACACATTTACATATGCTTCTAATTTGTTAATCCAGTGCCATAAAAACTACGAATCAATCTTGCTCTGGTTTTGGGATTCGTTTGAATTGGCTACGCTTTACTCATTGTCGGAATATCCTTTACAACGTTTGCCCAGGGTCGGTTATCTTGCTTTCGACGAAAGGTTTCAACTGCCCGATGAACTTGCAGTACTATTCAGATCGTTTGTCGAAAAATGTCAGTTCCACTCTTGGCAGATCAATCGTTGGTGGCGTTGATGTTTTTCATCCGACGACCGGCTCAGTTCCCTAACTAAATTTGTCCTGATTTGTCGGATAGGCCGTAATTGCTGACCTTCTGCTCACGCTCGTTCTGTCTATACTTCTCTTCTGCTTCCTGGGCCTGCTGCCTAGATGATAACAGTTGTTGTTCTCAGTCTAATATCTTTAACTTAAATAGATCGACATTCCTACAATCCATATTACCCTCAGTATTACATGATCTAGCACTGACAGAACTATGTGACCTAGCAATAACTAAAAAAATCATCAGTACCCACAACCTCCCCAGTGACTTGAGATATTACTTTCTGTCCAGATTCCAATTGCTTCGATCCTTTTCTTGGCATGTTGCATACTTTCCCGTTCCAAGTTGACCAACTGAGTACTGTAAGTCACCTTCGGGCAATGCGTAGCCATGTTCGAGACGGATCCCGAAATCAAAAAGCGATTATCCGTGAAGTTCTACTATACTGAATCATCAGATGAACATTGACGCGAAACAGATACAAACCTCAATTATGCAATCACAGGGACTCGGAAAACTAGGACTAAATTGCTGCGTGCGAGAAAGGAGCACGCGCGTCACACGGGTCCGGAGTAAGGATCTGACAGAGCAGAGCGCTGGAAGCGAACAAAAGAAATTTGGTTCGTAAATACAAGCACTTCACAAAAACAAGCCAAAGTGTGACTAAGTGGGTGATGTTAAGGAAACATGAAAACTGCCGTGGATTTGAGGGTTTTCCACTATTGGTCGGTACGTTAGCCACTACCACAATGTTTATATTATTTGTGCCTGAGCCGAGGGGCCTTGGAAGGTTGTTAAAGTTGTCCTTGTGGATTTAAGTTGGTTATTTGCTGCGATCACGAAAACACAGTCAAAAGCTAGAGGGTTTACCGTTCTCCTACGGGACTGACTCTGCTTAAGCCCATATTATAGAATGTTGTGAAGATTCGGTGAGGAAATATCCGTGGCCGAAACAAAAATGAGGAAGTTTTGTGGGACAACTGGAACCTTACTTATACTAATCAGGAAGTACAAAGATAAAACATAAAGCTTTGCTGATTACCTCATAAAGTAAAATCTCCAGGTGTTTATGACATCTGGAGGCCGACTTTTTCTTAGACATCGAATCTGTTGTATGATTTGTAACCGACTGGCTGATTGCATGCTGCTTTGGACTTTCTCACAAATCTCAAGGTGGTTTGCTAACACCCCTTAAACTATGAATATCATGGTGAAAATCTAAGCCGAAAATATCAGAATGTGACTGAGAGTGTCAGTGAAGTGGGTTTCACACGATGCCATTTTAATGTATTTTGAGTTTTCATCTCACCGATCAAAACCACATGAGCAATACGCAAACGTTTTGCTCTTGTTAGGTTCCATCAGAAGCTCACATGAACCGAGACCTCGTCGAAACTTATACCTTGAGCGAACGACTGATAGAGGACAACTTGAGTGCCACGCATGGTGCCTCTGTGGCGGCGGCCATCTTTCTTCCTACTTTTACCACGTTTACTGTCTAACTAGACGCTGACTGCGAAGCGCGGTTGCCATGTGACCGTTGCTCGTGCGCACGCTCTCACGCACACTCCTAAATACACGCCAACCACTATCTCTGCCAATCGTCTTCTCGTTCTCACGGGTCGTGGAGAATACCAGTCTGGTCAACATTTTCGTACAGTGCCGAGCATAAGAGTAAGTGCAAGTGGCCCCCGCAGTACTAGGGACCGAAGCACGCGTTCACTAAGGAAACCGCGAAGTAATGTCTAACCGAACTTACACTTCTGTGGTTTCCGTTGGTGAGCCGAATATTCTTACTTCAAGATGAATCATATCGCGTGATATCATGCGACCAATTATAAAGGTATTGTTATTCTCACAAAAATAACCAGCGATTCAGCAAACTCAATAATACTTGAATATTTCCGGCGGCCTTAACAACAGATTCATACCAACCAGTTTATAAGTTGCTCCAAGATTATCTTTTCCTTTAGATTTCTGCAAAAAAACTGTAAAATGTCAGTCGTTCAACCAACGGCATGGCAGGACACGTTTATAAGTGCACATCTATGATGTAAAAAACAGCCTTTAAAATTAATACCTCTTGGTTGGCCATTGTTATGTCGTATGCCCATTGGTTACCTGTGAGATAACTTACCAGGAAAATGTTTCTAAATTCTCCCGATACTAGGAGCTTTCTTACCATCCACTCAAGTCACTGAAGTACTCTAGACTCTTTCCTCGCGCAAGTTAGGCCCAAAGAATTTGTGCGCGATTCATATTGAATGCTAAACTAGGTGGTTTTGAAGTTTTTGAGGTTCTCAAATAGCGCTGTGAACCCTTATCTTTCTGTCATTTTGGCAAAAGTATTTCACGTAAGCAGTTGATTAACTACTTTGCTGAATGTAAAATAATATTGTAAATTGTGTGAAAATGTGACCTCTTAGCACCACTTTTAGCTGAAAACGAAATGCAGGGAACATCGATCCCTCTCAAACTCTGGCAGCGAATCTTGACTTAACTGCGATTACTTAGCCTAGAACATGCTAAAAAACCATATGAGATTTGTCTAGCAAAGCTGCAGGTGAAAAGAGACTGACAAATGCCATCATGTTCTATACCAGCTCAGTTATAGAATACGAGAGAAAAGCAAGTTGAACATAAGGCTCACAACATCTACTTAACACTCGGAATACTCCTAGATTCGATCCGTAAAAAACAAGAAAATGTTCTATGACGGAGCTGAATAGACTTCGTGTTCCTTCCTGTTGATTTCTGTTGCCCTTTAATGATCAACGGGATTAAAAATCTCTGAATCGTTGGATTCGTATGTTTTCACAGGTAATAAAGGAATTCCTGTCCCAAGTCGTTTCCTTTGTAACAAATTATTCTTTTCATATCTGACCACTTCTTGCCTTACAAATGTTTAAAAATTGTAATCATAAGCTACGAAAGAGTACCCCACCACTTATGTGGTGATCTGCTGGCGGGTGAAGCCGATAGTATTTTTTACCACAGTAACTCTCCCCGAAACTTCTAAGTCCACAAGTATCCAAGCCCGGAATGGGGGGAATTATCAGAATATAAATGTCAAGTGCATGACTACTGATACGTAACTCTCATGAAAAAGCACTGATTCACCCATAAGGTCGCTTTCCTTGCAAGTTTGTTTACGATTTAGAGAACTGTTCAGAAATAAAAAATGACCCCTTTTTGTCAAATTTAAGTGCTTTCTCCTGCGCTCAACATAGTGGCTATGTATTGATCTTGCGGAACTTGGCTGCCGACTTACATCATAAGACCACTTTTGCAAACTAAGTGGCAAACAATAACGCGAATCGTAATTACTTCAAGAAGAAGTGCTTTGCAACCTCTTTCAAGTTAGTTAACTCAGTGCTCCCACCGACGCCAGTGGCTTTTATTCTGGCTGGACAGTGTTGAACTATCACTATCAGCCAAACTCCCAGCAAGGCTAATTGACTGAACCAGAATGAATTTATTCAAGGGAATCAAATCATGCATTATTTTGGGTCAGATACTTGGAGTACGATGATGTGCTCTACAAAGTAATGCTAAAACTCAGAGCTCTTACATCTTCCTGAGGTCTTTAGGTTTGGCAAAAGCTTTTACAAAAAGGAAATGGACATACTATTGGTTCGTGTTCTCTAGTTGTCCCCTTCCGCTGAACGATCTGGCAAATAAGCCTCTTCGTCTGATTGACAAATATATAACGATTTGCCTCTTTCAGCTTCGATGTGTGGGCTTCAATATTTCCTGAAAGCTAGGGAAGGAGAGCGAAACATCGCTTCAGTACACGGATTTTGAGTGGCTGCAGCCGTCTTAAGGGGTCGCCGAACAGCCGGTGAACCGTTCTACTTTAACTGAGTTGATAAACTTCTGGTGTATCTGCCGGTAACTAACTTGTGCAACCCCACAAGAAATTATGCAAATTTTCAACTGTTCACCCGGGCTTCCGTTCTGCCAGTGTACTTGGCTGAACATTCCTACGAAGTTGACGTAAACTGTTAGACTTGGCTCAAGAGAATGATGGTTCTTTCATCTAAGGAGTGTAACTATTGGTTTGGCAAAATAGCAGTTGAAGGGTACAGATTCAGATCTCGCCAGGCAGTCATGGGAACAAATAAGTGAATGGGTGCAATTCAGAAAGGCGTCCGGAGGTGCCAAACGAACAGTTCATCGTGCTTTCATCAATAACTATTTTTGTCAGGCGGGCTTTTACTATAGTAGTTCCTGCTCCAAATACTAGAAACCAACCGGACTTAGAAACATTATATTCGTCCCGCCTGAAATCGTTCTTGGTGCGGCAACGAATAGTTAGAACTCTTTGCTAGAGGCAGGAAAACAGTGGTCATGCGGGTTAAAACACTTTGCCTCCAGGTAAAAGACGTTATCTTGTTGAGTTTCAAGCAAATCACGGTTTATTGGCATTGGACTATAATGAATACGTACAGATTCCTACTTATGACCAATGTTTAAACATGATACCACGAACGATTATTAAATATCTTTGTGGTTTGCCGCCTCTCCCGTTTTTATACAGAATCCAGACTTCAGCCTGTGGCTAACCGATCCCCACTCATTTAGGAAAGGCGGCTTCTGGCAGGCTTATTACAATATATAGCGAGGGGACTCCGAGCCCATGCTCTGGTTTACACCTCTTTATGGGGTGCTCGGGAAGGACCAAAAATCCCAACTTCGTGTACCGGTTTCTAAACGTGATCCCAAACAGCTCGGCGAAATTGTACGATAGAGAAGCTCTTGGGCGGCTTACGTGTTCCGGATCCCCGCTGGAATGTTTCAAACCCTGAGAGGTATTCCCTATCCTGGGATTCTGACTTGCCGTACAAGAGGTCATCCATCAGCATTAGTGCCAAAGAGACCCGCCTATAACAGAGCGATTTGAGGGAAAACTCAGTCGGTACCGCTGTGCAAAGTCACACGGAGATAGAGTAATTCGAACACAAACAACATATTTATGAATGGGGAAGTATTGTCACGTGCGTACGACAAGAGTAGCAAAATCATCAGCGGTAGTAGCCTATGAGATAAAGGTGACCCGTAAATGCTTCCGTCGAAAACATCAGTTTGAGGTTTTTGTATTTTTGTTCTTTCACTACTTTTCATTGAGTTTGACTAAAACCCTACAACAGAAGGCTAAATAGAGGGTGCTTCAAGAGCAAGAACTGAGTAAATGTCTGTTTTTTGGAGAGGTTCTCGGGGGAAATAACAATATTCTCTTAATCAGGGTTATTCCAAGAGGGAAACAACCTACCAGTTAAGATTTTTGGTTGCAGAGTATATATCCGACTTCAGAGAGGCGGTTTTTTGAAGAAGGACGACAAATTACCAGAGGCGGATCTGCTCTATCACAATTAGGTTCAATAATATGAGGGTAGAATAGGTGAAATATTTTAAATGGGCAAGGTGGAAAAGAATATTCACCGCATTTGTGAACATTTTATGAAAGTGCTGCAACAGGTCTTCGCCTCCGGTGTTTCCCGTGTTCATAGTATCACACCCAAATTCTAGGAGCGGCTAGCAGAGGCTCTGAGTAAAAGAGCAAAGTGGTTCTTTCAGGAGTCAGAAAACAAGTATGTCATGGTGTTGGTGTTTTGGAAAGTTGAGGTCGCATATTTTCTTGATATAATGGGTTTAGATTGCTATACAGAAATAAACCCAGGACTCTGCACAAATGAAAGCTTCAGAGGTATTTTAACTTTGTGGGTTTGATCAACGGCTTCAAATAATTAAATGCAGACACGTTTCTGGTAATTTACCGGAAGGCCTCATCAAGCTGGCCAGCGCCCGACTCATCCAGTGTCGACATGCTCCACTGTGACCGGCATTAATGGTGTCCGGACCATCCTAAAAGGCTTTGGCTTAATTTGGATGTCATTTACAACCATCAAAATAGACAAAGAGAGAATGACCAGCCCTAGACCCTAAGACACTTCTTTATGTACAGTATGGGGTGGCCGAATAAGAGGATACCTTCAAAACCGAAGGCCTTCTGCTTATTAGAAAGCCGCGTAAGTTGTTACAATGCTCGTATATGAGTCCTTCTTTGAAACTTTCGGAAAAAATGTATGAAAACATTTTTCTGAAGCCAAGCGGACGAATGAAGCAAGTGAGTTTTGCTGTTCTCCAGCGCTTATAAATTGATAACCAAATAGACATATTGCCCTTAAACCCTAGGCGCATGCCCGGACACCATCAAGGTTGTACCACTGACAAAGTTGTGCTGTAGTATGTACCTTTAAGCCAAAAATAGGAATGGTCGAAAAACAGAGTTAGTAGCGACCCGCCAAACCATTTTCCGGTTTTCGATTGAGCTTTAAATTCAGTGTCAATTTGGGTACGGTCCAAAAAACCAAAGACTCCTGGGTTCCCCTGATTTATTGATACGCGGTTATATCAAAATAATGAGACGTCAAGCAAATAGTTAGTATTCTGTCCGGGGGCCTTAGAAAAAGGAGCGTAATGTGGGGCACATAGTAGAGAAAGTAAATTATACCAAAGAGATAAAGTCCATGAATTGTACAAAGAGATTACCGGACGGAAGGCATCAGCCTATGGAGCAGACTTGATTTTTATAAGTATATACTAAAGTCGGGAATTTGTTTTAAGTTTAAAGGCATTCAGTCACTGTTGAATAGCACTGATATTCTTGCTTTGGAAAAATGATTGAAATGAACCTTAAGTATTGCTAGCAATTATCCGTGAACTTCGCTTTTGCATTTTTAGATGAAAAACATCGGAAGTCACTGGCTAAAAACTCTCTTTTGGATCAAACTCCCACGTTGGGTGTGGAAAAATGTTTGGAACCAGCCACGGAATCAGCTAGGGACAAGGGACCTAACGGCGTCGAAAATTCTTGACCGCACACAGATCAAAGCTGAGGTGCTTGAGGTGAACTCCTAGGTGCAGCGACCTGAATTCAGAGTTGACTCATACATTGAGTGATTTATTTTGTAAATGTAGCCATGAGGAGCGTTTTCTGTTCTGTTATTTGTAAGTACTCTATTCTGGTCGATATATACCCATGAGAATTGAAGGTCCTTTTCTGCTTCCTGACCTGCCACACCTATGATTATGGATGAACGTTTTTGTACTCATATTTTTCAAGCGAATTCTGCTGAGGCTATCAGATGTTAGGCTGTATATGGTGGTATAAAAAAGGTTTGCTGATCTTTCGTAGTAGGAAAATAAAAACATCTGGTGGTCAGATGAGATAAGAAGCACTGAAAAGATGCAAGGCTGTGCTCAACAACGTAAAATTCGAAACAGTCACTTTTTAATAAGGTCAATAAGAGGAGGAAGAGAAAACATTTGTCGTCCAGAGACAATCGATCCATGGATAACATTTTAAGCGGTACAGAGACACTGAAAATAGGTTGGCTAAATGTCCGATGCCGTCAGCTTGGTCAGGGTCACTGCAAGAAAGCACCAAGGCGGAGCGCGGTTTCCGCGGTTTAATATTGCGATACATTTTCCGAAGCAGAATCGTTTGGTCTACTCTCGCTGAACGGAACCCCGTAAAGACGAACTTTTTCCCACTGCCCAGTAACCCATGCGTTAGTTCACCGGCAATAAGAGACGCAAAAAGGCCCAAGATGGCATCCTGAAACCTTTCCCACAGTCCGGTGGTCTATCGTCTAGCTCACTGGCACTGCCGGATGCAGGGCACTACAAAGATTTCTATTTTGAACAGTCTTTCTTCTTTCCATTGAGGCAACATCCAGTGAACTATCTTCCAGCTCACGGGTAACCTTCAAGCTATGCGAAGGCCACAAAGTCTGGGAACGTTTGGCTTTCAGCCTCGTGCCCCCGCGCACTACTTCAAGATTGTAGAAATCGAGTCGGTGGGTTCTTTTTGGGTTTTCTATTCGATGTTTATTTATGGTAACTAGAGATGCAAAACTGAGTTTTTTGGAGTCAGCTATCGGATAAACAGAGTTTATTTTCTAAGAAAACAAATAATTTTGTGTCATGAAACTTAAGCCTACGAGACAGATTTTTAAACACTATGACTTGAAAGCAGAATGGAAGGGAGGGAAGAAATAAGTAACAGACAAGTGCCTTAACTCGAGACTTTACCAAGGCCAGACTACCTCGGAAGATCCGAAAACCAGTGATTTCAATCTTGAAACTTCCCTAGTGTTCAGTTTAATTTAAAATCGGGGACAATCTTTCCATTTGTAAAGTCAAGATCTAACCCAGTCCACGGAAGCATTCTTGTACATAGATCCAGTGAGGCAAAAACCGCATCTCCTTCAAAACTAACCTGAGATTCGGAAATAATCAGTCAGAACAAAACATTATGAATTGCCACTTTTCGAACTCAAAAAAGGTCCCAACCTACTTCAGCTGTAGGCTCAAGTGCGGCTGTTAACACTTCTAAAATGGTAGTCAAGATACTCAGTCAAACGAGGTCAAGCAGGATTTATACAAGACCTGTGAAACTCGAAAAACTCGCAGGCCTCCCCCGCAAAGCATCCCACTATTGTATGGGTGCGACAAGGTTAGACCATCCCTCTGGCGTACTGCTGCCCGGGTTATAAGGCTCCAGTTTACATTACCAGGCTCATCAAGTGTGTGTTCTACCAGCTACTGACAGCCACATGGCTTTTCTCCAAGTCCAGTTTCCCCTCTTTCGTACCCTGAAACCTCGTAATCGTCTGTCGCCGGCGACTTGGAGCCAACCCAAGAAAGCGTACTCAAACTGTTTTAAAACAACTGAGTGGATATCTTACCAAAATGCTGGATATCCGACATCCGGCTGTTGATGATGATGAAGTTTCGACTCATCCCTGGTATCCTGAGTGTCGAAGTCCAAACGGATTTCATCGGTAGGAGTCACTTCCCACACCCGCCTTGATCGATGCTGACTAGCCGGCAGGAAACCTCCAGCTTCCAGAGCAAACGTCCTTCTACCGAGGTAAGTGTATCCCCCCTGCCCACAACGTAACTGATAACTTCAAATGTCTCGATTTATTGGGTTGTCTGGAAAGTTTCACCAGCTTCATGTACGTCGTGATTTTTGACTAATTTATGTCGCCTAGTATCGAAAATCTCTTAGCTCAGGATTCGTAATTTAATTACTTTAACATCTCTTCTACAATTAGTTTTACGGGAATTTTGTGCAAAGAATGTAAATTATGTAGACAGACAACACACAGATCACAGTCTTCTTCGATCAAACGGCTCCAAGTAGGCGGGTTACATTGATTGACACTATTCTACGCAAGATTCCTTTCCTTATTTGTTCGGATTACTTGGTGAATTCGTAGTCTTCTCTCTCGGAAGTTAAACCGTGTGGTATTCCGGAAGGAAACACTGTGCCCCAGCTAATGTTTTCCTCTATTCTCATCCAAACTCATCCAATCTAGGTAAATCAGATTATCAGATTGCGGTCGATTTCAAAAGGCTGCTATTCTCTGCTGATAGGAGACCTTTTCCCCGAAATTCGCCTTCCGCAGGGAGGGTGACGGTCTTTTCCGCCTTTATAAAACGCATCTGGTGGGAGATCTTAAGCTTCTTCACTCAGTGTAGACCTGTGAGCCTTAGCCTAGAAGCGAGAAAACTTCGGGTTATTCGAAGAAGGGGTAAAAACAGGTTCAAAGCCTAACAAGAGTCTCCCCGAAGAGCAATAATTCACCAGTCACGGGGCAGCGGAATACACTTCCTGAGGTATTTGTGACATTTGAGTAACGCGGGTACAATGCTGCTGGTTCTCAGAGATTCGGCTGGTCTCACAGTCACATATAATTTAGATGAGTGAAGAGTTCGGTGCCAAGTTTGAGAGCCCTTATCGCTTTTTATATCTTCGCACCCTTTTGTTCATGGAGGAACCCTGTTACCATCTCCCGGTCATTTTGAAATTAGCCGTAGGATATCCAATGAAGGATTGCAATAACTAAAAGTACATTGTTACATCGGGCCTAGTGGTCACCTACCAGGTCCTAACCCTGGTGTCTCAGGAAAAATGAATATACTAAACGAAGTTCTGCCACTAGATTTTCCGGGACTCACCCTGTAGCGGTGGTCATCTTCGTTCATACTTCTACTACGTTTACTATTTAACTAGACGCTGACTGCCAAGCGCGGTTGCCCTTTGACCGTTGCTCTTGCGCACGCTCTCACGCACTCTCCTAAATATACGCTAACCACTATCTCTCCCAATAGCCTTCTCGTTCTCACGGGGCGTGCAGAATGCCGTTCTGGTTAACATTCGAACAGTGTCCAGCATTAGATTAACATGCAGGAGGTCCACGCAGTACAACGGACCGAAGCACGCGTTTACTAAGGAAACCGCGAAGTAAGGTCCCATCAACCTTACAACCTTTTGGCCGCTTCATACATGGAATGGAAAGAGACAAAAAGCGAATGGATGCAGGCCGATATGATGTGGACAAATGTTGCACAATAACAAAAGAATCACACTGATATTGATTTCAAGAAAAGTTTAAAAAGGTGTCAACACGGTAGAATCAGGAGGTGAGGTAAGCTTGCGCTCTGACCGGCGTACATGACGGCCAGATGGAGCCGTTCCTGAAGCCTGAGCAGCTTCAGGCTGTGCCATTTGGGGCACCGAGGTGGTAACCACTTCAAAAGTGGCGAAACTATTCAGGCTTAACGGCGGATTACTGTTTTTGTACCTAGACAATCATCGAGGTGCTCATCATTGAGGCGATTAGAAGAAGTCTTCCCGAGTATGCCGACTCCCTCAACAATGAATGCTCGGTAGCTTCAAGCAAGCAAGCTCTGGCAACATGCAAGGGGTTTTTTGTCCCAAGGCATGCCAGTGGCTCTAGTTAGAAGAATTTTCCACCTCCAACCCTTTTGTTTTTTCCATATAAACAAGCAATTTTCATACGACGAAAAAGTGGCTGACTTCAAAACCATGGTACGAAGTGCACTGAAAGTTCTACGTGGTCGGGTCTTCTGGCCGGCCCGTTTGGTTACCTATCCCCTTGGCCGATTTCTTTCAGACCTGTGGAAAAACTGTCGGTGTCTGACTAATTGATTTTGTTTAGTTTCTGTTAAGAGGATGCTTGACCTCTGAATGGTTGGTTCCGCTCTGCTCGGTGACAGTGACTACTGGCAGCTGATTGGAAGATTTCGTTTGGTTTTATCATAAAAGTTCTGGACAGTCAACCCGCCTTACTAGCCTGAGCCCTTCCATTGCCTTTGGTCAGAAGATGATACGAAGTCTGCTGGCGCGGTTGACTGTCTGCCCGCGTGCCATCAAATACATCTGCAGTTTGTAGTTACTCTCCCGCTATCCGGGAAGATAAAAAAGTGGTTGCAAGAGGAGACTTCTGATTTCATGCAGGCCGATGGACACTACATCCGCGTGAGGAGCTTCCTTGAACGGCTCATCTCCATGGTTAAGTACCGGTGTACGAAGCACAACTGTAGTCATTTACCCGACCTACAGCAAACTCATTCCCAGGCAGCCCCGGGATTTGACAGAGGGGCGAGTCCGCTGCTCACTGGTTAGTATAAGATATACCAGCGTCCAAAGAGAGGCCTTTTCATCCGAAAAAGAAACTTTTGTGTGGAGGAGGAATAAAAGTACAGCATTTGTGGCGTTGCTGCAGTTGAACACTCCTCAGTCAGGGCCACATGTTGGGGTCTTATCAGTTTTAGGGAAATGTAATCCTGTGCAGCTTGTGTATTTCACTTTCAATGCGGGGGAGCAAGTATCCTACTCATAGTACCTATGACTTTATTTCCAGCTCACCGTACTTCCTAAAGCCACTCATACCGTGATCCTGACCGCTCTAGGTAGAAGCACCACCGACGGTAAGCAAGGAATGGTAAAGAAAATGTCGGGTTTCTTCAAGTCGTCTTACTGCATTCCTTTTTTGTTCTATTCGGCTGTAAAAACACTTTGTCGAATGTACTGTATATTTTTTTGCTAGTAACTAGGATGTTTTGGCGGTTTGTATTCACACCTACCTCTTAACCATCACCCTCGTAAAAGCTCAGCTCAAAAGGCTTATCGGACAAGCCGCATTTTAAACCTAATATTTCTACGAAATATATCTACCACCGACCGAATCTCCGTACCATGAAAGCGCCTTGAGTTACAAACCAGGGCCTATAAGATAAGGTTACCTGCCTTGAGGCGAGAAGCGGAAATAACTTCTAGCATTCTCTCTCAATTAAGCTTTGCTCCGTGGAGCCTATGGTCGCGTCTGGCATAGCCGACCAATTGGCCCGAACAGTAGAAGGAAGCCCACCTTGTGTATTTTTTTTTACTTACCTTGAACGGGTTCGCCATGTTTCTCAAAACCAATTCCACCCATTGGCATTAAATGGCACAATAAAAGCTTCTAGAAATATTCAAATGCCGTGGGTCGCTTCATAGATTCAGCGGCCTCCTAATTGCCTAATCGCCTAAACCGTGCCTGAAACACATGCTTTCACCTTCACAACCAGAGTTCCCACCGCTGATATGTGTAATGCCTTACTTGTGCAGTAGCCGACATTCCGTGCCGTTGACTGAGATCGCGTTAGAAAACAGCAAGGCACATAATCGGTCTTGTTTAAATTTTCAAAGAAGGCAGAGACTGTGTTTTATTATTAGGCAACGTATAATGTTTTTTACTTCTTCAAGTAAACAGGTAAAATAGGTGAATGCTCCGTGTCTAAAGAAAATTTTCGAATGGTAACTAGATAGTGATCTACATAGAAATAATGGCAGTAGGCCACCGACATTCAGGATGAACCTCCTACCCCTCCGGTCATCCCATCCTTCCTTCCTGTTTTATGGTTTACAAAAACTAGCACTGTGTACTTTCCTTAATCCCATGCAACTAACCCCTCGGAGGCACCAATGCAGCTTTTCCTTGCCCCAACGAAATCCGACAATATTTCAAAACTAACCCAGCTCAGAAGCCTTTGCCCCAACTTTGGACCAAGACATCAGTAATCTAGTTTTGAGCCTGCACCAAATTTCACCCACGGATCATCAATCCACCAAATTCGGTTGTACCTCTGTCTTCTTTGCAGACTACAATCTTGAAAAAATCACAATACTTCGGGGACGCTGTTGATGAAATTTAAATACCCTAATTGAAATATAGCCGTACTGGTGAAAAATGGTCGGACTAGCTTTTAGTGTTCATTGCTCATTGGACTTTCGATATAAAACATGAATCAGTTATCCCTTTGAATAAAGCTCAGGTCTGACCACTACTTCATTTTGTCACAAAATTTGATTAACTGACGGCGCTGCAAACTAAGACATCGCTCCAGATGGGTACCAGGTTTTTCCAAAAACATGCTCGAAGCAGCGCACCAGAAGTTGTCTTGCTCACCTGAGGTCATCCACGCCGGTGAGTAATGTTGGGAAATCCATAAAAGATAGCACTGGGAATCGCCGTTAACCTCAGCACTAAACTGGGGAATACGACCTTGTCATAAAGTGCATTTACTGCTCCGAATGGCCACAGAAAATGACTTGCTAGCTAAGACTGAGGCTTTTAGCTGTGCAGTTGACGTACCAGGTCGGAAATAGTGGTCGAAAATTTCAACAAACTGGGTGTTCGCTGGTCTCCGCCTAAGGACGGTTAGGCCTCTTTCGATTTTGAGTAGCATGTAGGCGGGATGATGAATCTCGAATTTCAAAACAATAGCTATTTGTTGATTCCATGGTGCTTGGTTAGAAAAATATGAATATTTGTTATTTACAAGCCTCGAACATACGGTAGCAACGAATAGTAAATGAGAACTAAAGTTAAACGGTACACGAGAACAACTGCAATGGTCACGGGAGTCAGGGTCCAAGTCAAGGTGGTGCCACGGCACAAAAGCATGCTAGAGAGAATTGTTCGAAGGTAGTAGTTGATGCGTGCTATTGGATTAGCGGGAATCAACGAATAAACCGTGTAGCCTTAACAGTACATGCTTTTGTTTTAAACTCTAGGTTTTATTTCGTCAGAAGCCCTCAAATCTCTGTAGCCCATCGGCTAGTAAGGGGCTCGTATTTTGGTAGGCACTACCTAAAAGCTTTCTCTTTGGCATTGTGGTCAGTCCTGGATAGCTTAATAGGAATAATGCACTATTATCAGATGAAAAACATCTATTTCGGCTTTTGAGAGGCCACCAAGTACCTGTTTCGGCCCCTCCGTGGGGCACTTTGCTTACCGAAACAGCCCCAAGTAACAAGGCCTTTGGCGCAGATTTTAAAGTCTCACAGCTTCTGAAAAGCAATAATAGTGTAGCTTTCTGTATTCAACCGCTGTTTGCTTTGAAAAATTCGAGACATTTTCGCCTGTAAGTGCTCTACGTTAGTCGCTGGGCCCCAAGGGTTTCCGAGCTTGAGGATTTCCGTCTCCCGATTTATGACTATTTCCTAGACACCGTCTGGGGTTGGAATGGAATCCTTGCAAGACGGGAGGGGAGCCTCTATACAAAGTCTCATGGGGATCGAGTCCTGATTAGGTAATCCAGAAGAATATTGCGGTTGATATCGCTTCGAAAAGAAGATAAAATGGCTCGAAAAATACCTCAAAACCAAGGCTATTATCAGGGGCATATTATCAGTAAGCTTTTTTGAGGGGAAAACGGAACACTAAACCGGAACTCAAAGATATGAAGATATAATGAAAGTTTTATCGTTAGAAAGTAGGTCAAAAAGACTCAAACCAACTTGAAAGTGCCGTCACCACCAGGCTGTGTTCCAGCCTTCGTCCTGTTTAAAGGTTATGTAAAGAGGCTCTGTGAACTGTATATGCATGTTTATCACCAAAAGCCCGAGAAAATTTAAAGCGAGATTTCCAAAACTCTTCTCAGCTGTTCGAGGGAAGTTTTCAAAACTTTTTTCTTTTTACTTCAGCGCAAGTATCCCAGGAAAATGATGCTGAGAGTACTTCCAAGATAATTGAAGAAATTGAGTCAAAGTAAAGATGTTAGAGGAATGAAGTGGGCGGAAAGGCAGAATGAATCACGCGCGGATATTACCAGAGTTGCCTGTTAGTTAATTCTCTCTGCATTTATTTTAGTGGGTGCGGCAATTTTGGTTTCAAGAAGCACTCCGATTACTTCTAGAGGCAAAGTGCCTCAGCACAAACCACAAGTTCTTTAAGCTGACCACGGATACCGACGTTGGCTCCACGCTGGGGTTTCCCCTTTAATTGAAAAAAACAAATGAATGGTGAAAAATCAATCAAAATAACACAACAAACAGGGAAAGGAGGATTATGGCTTCCAACCCGCGAAAACCGTTGTGATAGGGAGAGTTTTCAAGAAACCGCCGCGTTCGCCATAATCGACCACCAATCAAAAGTACTTTAGTATTTTCACGTGCATCGTCCAAGCTCGTCAACAGAGGTGAGGCGCATACACCTTATTAAATTTTTTTGAGTGAGATAACTGGTGAAATTCAAATAAGACTTAGGGGGATTCTGACTGCAGCTTACAAGGGTAAATGAGCCGGCTGCCGAAGAGGTTAGGTTTTAATAAAAAAGGCGCCAAGGAACAGTAAGCTCCGCTAAGAAGGTTGCAAGTTGTCCCAAAGAAACACAATACGCGGGATGAAGGACAACTGTTGTTAACAGCCCACGGGACATATAGAAATCAATGAACATCAACCACTTCTGAATCTCACAAGTCAGGTCAGTCTAACAATTCACCTTCCTCTGTACCTTCCATCTATGCTTTGGGTATTTTCTTATTCTCCCTGGTTGCCGCCCCGGCGTTAGTTGATTTTGGATAGCTTCATGCGTAACACGATAATCCTTCACTGTTTTCTGGCAATCATTTGCACGCAGCCCTAGAAGCCAGTGCATCTAAATTTAGGAGAACAAAATAGCTCCACAATGGCTTCCTACTTTTTGAGAAGCGATCAGAAATTATCTGAACTTTATCCGGATTTTCTGGGTTCATCCGTGTGGGGTATATTTGACAGCACAAACGGCTTGCGTTGAATGCACCAAAGTTTACTTTTTGGAGGTAGCAGATCACTACCTGCGTGCATCGCAACAAAATATCCTCTTCAGTGTAACCGTCTAACACGCCGTCATTTTATGGGTCATTTTGACACTTGAAAGGCGATTTCTCTGTTTTCTGATAATCGGTTCATCCGGGACCCCAAGCACAGATATTCCGAACCTCCCGTCGTATCGGGTCCCCGTTTAAACAATTGACAACGAAGAGTGACAACCTTGGGAGGTAGCTTCATGGTTACGACCTGAGATACGAGTCTCAGAATCATCCACGTGTTTTGATTGGGGGTCAGCAACACCATTGGTGCTACGTAGGAAACTTGCCGAGGCCGGTCCGCAAAACTCCTCGTATACTGGGGCGTACAGAGTCCATCCGAAAATCATCCGAGTCGCGTTTGGGTTTGCATTGTTTCCAATCCCTTGGTGGAATAACAGTTGGGCCTCAAGCATGTAGCAGCCAGTCATTATGGCATCAACTGTGCCTGCCACTCTTTCAAATGGGACCCTCCCCAGATAACTCCACTGTTTGGCCGCCGCCGCAACAGGGCCTGTTGGCCTCGTTGATAGAATATCTATGATGCGCGCCTGCGGAAAGTCAGATTCTCTGAATCCGCTAGGGGCGCCAGCTGTTAGCTGACATTTCTTGACTAAGTGGTTCATTTACCCCCGGTGGTGCTGGCCTCTAACGATATGGTTACGCTCCCTGAGCCATTTTGTTTCACAAGTTTTGTGGGCCGCTAATGTTGTGTCCGATCCTGTGTTCGAAAATTTCACTGCTCTCACGAATCCTTTGCGCATCGTGATTCCTACTGTGATGTTATCTAACTTTGCCAGTTTATCGACTGCTCTCAGGAGAGCACAAACTTCTGAACCCCAAAGAATTCGGAATCTCAGAAGCTCTCCTGGGATGTCAAAATGGTGACGGTTGCCTCCGCAGCCTTCAAGGCGGCCCTTAGTTCTGAGGCTGCAGCAGATCGCATGATATAGTACATCCAGGTCAACGAAACAAGAGCTTTTCTTCATGGCCGTGGCCCGTCGTTCAGCAGTGCTTGACTCCAGAGGACTACGGCACTCCGGCAAACTGCGGATTGGCCCGCAGAGCTTACTCGTCATCGGTACGTACTCCCACGGGGCACAGCACGCGTGCTCGCCGAATGTTTCGCTGTGGGATGCTCCCTCGGTTCACTGATGACGCTTTTGGGCTAGGCCCAAAAGTTTATTATTTTGTCGCAGGGTTTGCCCATATGTACCGTTTTCAGTACTTGATTTCGGTCGACTCGCCAGGTGCGACCTGTGAAAGCGGGTTTACATCCTTTCTGGCAGATTCATTCTGCGCCCTCGGCCCAGAAGCTGTGCATTTCAGCGGCAGAAGGCGAACGATCACTCCAAGCGAATACAGTGCATTTGGATGCAGACAGTAATTCTAGTGCTTCGAGGATGTGTTAAAGTTGTGCATTTTTACCACCTGGTCCGATAGGGAGCAACCGACGCTCGTAGCACGCCTTACCTCTGTCTGTACACCTTTGGTCAGGTCTCCAGCTGTTGGAAATGGCATTCTCGAGAGAATTATAAGTATTTTCTGGACCTTGTCATAGTTCAACTCCGGGTTCAGCACGTTACTCCCTTTCTTTTGCTTTCTGGTAGGTCAACAACAGCAGTGCTTTGGGTACAGGATGCAGTCTCCGGGGTCTGACATCTTGCTTCCTACGAAATTCTCGTACCACCTCATGAATCTGCAATGTCGATCCGGAGAAACATTGAAAGTCATCAGTTACACCATTGGAGGATCAACGGCTGGCAAAGTTCTCTTGATTTGGTTGACTTTTGCTTTTTGCTTTTTTCTCTCCACGGGCCTATAAGTCTGCAGCACTTCCGGCGTAGACTCCACTGAACTTCTTCCTAAAAGGTTTTCCTTCGGTCTTATGTATTTGCCCGTAGTAGACTTCTAGTTCCGGTTCAGACTTTCTGAGCTTGTGAGTGTCATTATCTGCTTATTAACAAATATTCATTGAAATAAGATACAGCGCTGACAAGGCTAACAGAAGCAAGAATACCTAAAGAATTAAAAACCACCCTAAATCACGTAAAACAACCCCGAAAACCCTCTGCTTTACTTCCGGATTTTTTGCAGCTTTTCTGTTTGATTTTTTTAGCATTTCAAAGTTCCCCTTGCTCCGCTTTTAACCATTTGATTACTGTGAGCCGCGAGAACTGTAATTCAAGCAGTACGTAACCGGATCGGAAGAAACTTTAATTCATCACAGGGACGATACGCAAATTAGGCGGAGTTGAATTACAAAGAAAGCAAATGCTTATCTTATAATTACTTCAAATACGGCTTCCAGATGTCGTTTGGCTGATCCGTGCCTCACTGAAAACCTCTTCTTGTTCTTTTTGGTCCAGCTTGCCTGGAACTCACTTGCCGGATGCCCATCTATACCAAGCCCTGCTTTGTTCCAATTTACCAGTAACATACCCTTAGCCCCTCTTGAAACAGACGCTGATTCCTCGTTCTCGTCTTCCGTGCCTGAACACTCGTTCGTTCTAAAGTACTACGACTACTATCACACAGTCACGTACGCAAGTAAGCTCATAGCCGTGATTCCACTCATGCCACAGTCTGCCTCCTGCATCCAGTCAAACCGTGGCATTGACCAATAATTCTTCATTGGCTTGCTGCTGCTGAGTGGCCCTGCTTGACCACACTCGACTGCATCTCTGATTGCCTTTGTCTGTAGATGACTCAAATGCTCAGTTGTGCGAGGTTGTGTCATATATGTTAGCAGTAGTGTACCGCAAGCATCCGACTGTCCTGATGAATGAAGTCACTTTATGCGGAAATAAAATTGCCATGCTTGAAGAAGGGCTTTATTCATTATTTGCCATATAAGCGCTTTTGATTTATGGCAGATACCTTGATATCCTGATCTGATAGACCTGACCTAGGCTGTCTAACCAGTTACACCGTCACTTTCCATCATCATCCCGGGGAAGTTCATTCCAGCCCAACCCCTCTAAACGTAGTGATGGAAGCAAATATTTTCCGATGGTAGCCATCGATAAAGGGACGATGTACAGACCTAAAGCTGACGGTAGAATCCCCTTCCTTGTGGTTGGTTTTTTGGACGGGTCAGGGTAGGTCATGAACTCATCACTTTCCACGTCCTATCAAACTCCGTGCGCGAGCTCCATTTGTGACCATAACCACGAAGCTCTCGGAGGCTCGGTCTTCCCTGATTCATTTAAAACCTCACGCCTGAAGAAAGCCTTCTCCATAAGCCCAAACCCTCCTCCCCGTCAGAAGTTTGGTAAATTCTGTCACATTTTGGGATGCGGCCCACGGGTTGCCGAAGAAGCCCGGGAAACTATTCACTGAGAAGTGATTTGATGCTTTTATTGATGAAATTCTGGCGTCAGCAGGTCTTTGGAGACTTCCTGGAGAGTAAAGGTCCGGCAGAACAAAGAACTTTCAAAAAAGATGAATTGTCGGCTCTTATTTCTTGGGTGCCCGGTGTTTATTGTCTTCGAGCAGCCGCAGGAGACGGGAAGCTTCCCCATCTGTCCCTGCGTTTTAACCTGCAGAGACCATTCACATACATCCGCAAAGCAGCGTGTCACACCCGTCCGACGAAAGGACTTCGACCGTGGATTACTTCCAGCCTGAACCCATCCGTACGTGGTATTTTGTTGTCTCCCTAAGACGATTCGCGGCACAACCAACAGATACCTCGGCCTTCCTCGGTCTCTTTGGATTTATGGCCAAGTGGTGGTAGACACCATGCCAATTTTGCGACAATAAATGCTGCCCCTGCTTTTCTATGAGGCCGGGATATGCATCACGCCAGATGGCTTGGATATGTTCCGTCCTGAACCGGGTTTATCGGTTCAGTTTAGCATCTAGGAAGTACAGGATTTTCAAGGCTTTCTTTGCTCTCCGATACCTCTTTAACATGGTTTCTCCACCGCACAAGAACGTCAAAACAATCGGTTGATTACTTAGACTCTCGATCGGCATTTTTGGGGCTGGTCTGCCTCCTCGCTAAGGAGCACATATAGTTGGCCAGATCAACAAGTCCAGCAGTGTATAGGTGTTGGAGGGCTTGTTCGCTGTTTACCAAGGTCACCGAAGTACAGTCCATCTAATTCGGTCCGCAGTCTTCTCATCCTGTCCAATCAAGTATCTTGCTTAGCGTATACCCTGCTTCGTGGCCCTTTATTCTCCATTCCAGGGCCCAGTGTGCTTCTGCCAAGCAGCAGCAGATCAGTAAGCCCACTTAACTATTCTGCTACTCTCCGACTGTGATCCCATCGAGATGCGCCAAAAGACCAAGAAAGAACTGTATCGACTTGGGGTTTTGCGTCGAAGGCTTTCTGGCCGTGGGATCTTCCAAGCAGTCTGACTCATCTCAGATTATTAAGGGAACGAGCCGGAGGGGAATTTCGGTTGGTTGGATAATCCGAGTTCCGCACACTGTGCTAGCTGCAAGTGAAGCCTTGTCTCTTTTAGTCTCGTAACCTTCCACAGATTTTTGGCAGACAATTGTGTCCGAGCTGCTGTCCATGAGGCCAAAGCTCCTATCATCCCAGCGGTGGCTGGGGTGATAGTGAATGAATCGCGTAGTCTAAACAGTACATGTTTTTTGGCAATAACTGGGGGGTTTCCTCAAACACACATCACAGTCCCCCTAAACTCTGACTTCAGGAGCCAGCTTCACTCTAATATAATTCTATTGGACTTGTGAAAGTCGAGTCAAATTGCAGGATCTTATTAGTGAGAACTAACTTATATTGAAGCTACTATTTACTGACCGATCCTACCGGGCCAAATCCGAAACGACAGTTTTACATGTCGGTAACCAGGAAACCGTTGTACGAGGATACCCGTGGCCTTATAATCTCCCTCACAGGCATCGGAAGGTTGAATACCCCTTTATCGGACAACCTGAATGCGGTAATGCATAAACTACCATCTTTAAGTGTTTGTCTTCATGCAACCATTTCAACCCTGTGTTTTTTCGTTCTAGGCAAACCATATAAGATTTGACCTATAAAAACAAGACTCTCTAACCTTTAGTAAATTTTAGTTGAAGTGAGATATTTTTTGTTGCTTCCTTAAGTAAAATGTCAGGCAAAGTTGAGAGGGTTGGCAGTAACTTCCCCGAACGAAAGGTACAAACTACGGGCCCAGATTCACTCTATGGAGACGGAAGCTGATGAGTTCAAGAGAAGACCAAGGCTTTTGGATTAAAACTGCGTAGAGAATTTACGCTATTAGATGTTTTCTCATGATGGGCGGGACATGGCGGATTAACGGGAAACGAAGAGGATGAAAAAACACCTTAGTAAGCACAGAAACGTTGACGGCCATGGTAGACATTAGATAATGGGGGAACGACGAAAGAAATGATCGAATTAAATGGGAAAGATGAGTCGACTACCTCATTTCTTTGAAGAAGCATCACATGATTACGGTCAAAGAACAGAGGGGAGGCATAAAGGCAAATGAACCTGTAGTGAGACGATGGTCACGGAAATGTGAATAGCAGAATAAAGACAATGTACCTGGAAGGCATCTTACCAGCAGGCAATGGGACAGATGGAGTAAGCAGTGAGGCCCCAAAACAAAGGCCGACTAACGGAAGGCTCCGAAGAGGTTGACGCATCTGAGCAGTGAATATTTGGTAGAGATGCATATCGACAGCAAATGTGGCCACGAAAGGCAAACGGGTGGAAGCACTGAGTTCTGACGCGATGGTCCCAATTACCTATGGGATTATTGGGTTTTGGAGTGGGATTTCACAAGAGGAGAAACGAGGGGCACTCCAGGAAAGCAGACAGGGCTAGTACAAGAAAACGACAAATATACTAATGAAAAAATGAGAGTAGCTGTGGAACAGCGGTGTGAAGCTTGTAGGAGGGCCTGGGCAGAAGAGATAAATGAATATTGTTGGGCATGGACAGGGTTAAAGAACAAACCAATAACGACGCCATTAGAGACAGAAAATGGGGTAGGTGTGCATACAGTGGCAAACGGACGACGGCGAAAAGCCACAAGAGCAGTGATAAGGGGCAGAACGGTGTTAGAGGTGTGCCATCGATGGATCTGCTGCATTTGCTCTGGACACCAAAACTGAAAAATGGCTTTATGAAGTGAACACAGGAGGTGCTGTTCGCCAGCCTAATTATGCAGCTGCAGACTTTCTGCGGGCTGGGTTCGAGCCCACGAGAGTGGTGGGTCCAACAGCACCCCAACCTTTAGGATAAGCACCGGTGAATGATGATTGGTAAAGGAACCTGGAAGGCAGATCTAGGCGAGCCATTAATTGGGCGACGAGTGTACAGTGGATTGATGGCCAGATTTGATGAGCAGAGTGGAGGCCGACGCAGTAACCAGATCAGTAGGATGTCATAGGAATCTCAGACGCGTTGACAGCGAACCGGAAAGGGAGGAAAAAATGAAACATGCAGTCTAGGATGTATTCAGCCGAGGATCTGTAGGTGGCAGTGATAGTTGAACAAGTAACCGTCAAAGGGGAGGGCCCCTAGAACTATCAGGGCAGTCCATGGCGCAAGACAGCGGCAGGGTAAGAACCATCTAGCCAATGAAGGTCAGCAAGTGTCGGACTATTGAACAGCTCTTCCAACTGGAAGGAGGGGCACCAGGGGGGAGAGGAATGTGTTTTACGGTTTTGTTACCCAACAGGTTAGGATATGTGCAAGTGAAGGGGTATATTGGTGTGTATATTGTTATATGAGATCACCGAGTGATACCTCTCAAGAGCTAAGTCAACGGGGATGAGCTCGTCGGTCAACAGCATAGTATTAAAAACTTCTAGGTGGATAAGAATCACACACTCGAAAGCGTGCAACGAGGATGTGCCACTTGGGATGAGCGGCGGTTTCTTTCAACTCCTAAAAAAGACGGAAACGAGGAATGGGGACCTAAAATCCAGACTGGAAAGTGGCACAGGGACAGAAAAAGCGCCTCGCTTGTGGGACGGGAGCAAGGACTGTGATGGAGGTAGGGTTCAGGCCGTAGGCTCTATCGTAGTTTATCCTAAGGAAAGACTAGATTCACCTTCATGCAATGAATCCTCGAAGGCTCCACACGAGGAGGCTGGCGAGGTTGGCGGTAATAAGACGGAGTGGATATGTCCAGGGAATGTTGGAGAAGGCAAGCTGGGCACTCTCAAAGGCTATGGTAGCATGGCTTGGTCAGTAGGCGGAGGTGAGCGGGAAATACCCTGATGGTAGTTTCACATGGGAGAGATACATGGGGAAAAAAATAATGGGTCAGGCCTAGCGTCTGCCTAGCCTAGGCGATTTGGGATGATTCCTGTTCAGAAAGGTTGAATGAGTACGAATAATTTATCTTGAGGTCGTTGACGTTGTGGCTGACGGGGAGATAGCCCCCAAGGGCAACTTGATTCGGTGGTAAGGTGCACTTAAACGTTTGGAGGAAAAGTTTGTTTGCACAGAATTCTATGAATCATGACAAGCACTAACTAATGAGAGCATAGTCATCGTAAGCTTTGCACAGAGTTGAAGGTGGGTGGTAATATTAGAACGAATACCCTATTTAGTGTCATCGGAAAAGGGGAAATGGGTGCCGTGGCGGATAGCGAAGATAATGTTTTTGAAGCGGGCTAGAGGTGGAAGTGGGCATAGAAAGCCAACTCGGATAAGTCCGCCCGTAAGGAATCTGACCGAAGACGAGAAGCCATCGACCATCAAAGCTTGGGACATGTGAGACAGGAGTGATGACGGCCATGTCAGAAAAGGGCCCATAAGACCAAAAGAATAAATTTTGGCTGTCGAATAATTGTGGGGGCACACGGTCGAGGAATTCGACATGTCCAGAAACGGGAAACTTAGAGTTGCCAGCATCAACTGAGGACGACAAAACATTAAGAAAGTCCGCTTGATAAGAGGGGCAAAAGCCAAAGTTCAGAAATCCATGGAGATCAGAGCTCAGCAGGTTGTCGGTCGGATGACAGTTAACGATGCTTTTACATTAATCTGCATGATTTTACAGACCACGGGTCTTTGTTCAACGGGCACGACGGTTATTTGGGTCGCGTTAGGGGCCCTCTAAGAAGGAACAATTAGGATGGAGAAGTTACATTGCGATGAACGAAATGGCACCCCCTGGGGATTATGTACAGATTAAGTGAACGCAAGAACAATCCAGGACCAACTAGAAGCAGCAGGGTGAGTCGGAGGTCTGAAGTGGGAAACGGATCGAATAAAGCGAATCCGGTATGATGGAGGAACATTCGGTGCAGGGGTGGTTGGACAGGAATTGGGAATTAGGGAACAATGTTCATAAGGGACATAAGGAATCAACCTAGGTGGGGTAACGGTAGATTGACCTTAGATGGAGAATTCGCATGAGGCTTGAATGAGGCCACTAAGACCTCTACGGATAAGTTAAGACGAATAACCCCTGTTGCCGGAGGGCCATATGGCGGTTATTTCATGAAGTCTCAAAAGTTCGACCCTGAGAAACAGTTCGGAACTCAACTGGACGATGCGCAGAGGAGTTGTAACTAGCAGTTCGATATAGATGAGTTGCAGCTTTGACAGCTCGCCTCCTGAAAGAGACAGAGATGTGGAACAGCTCATAGTTAGCTCCATTCAAACAATGTAACAGATTGGAGTAGACCCGATCAAACGTGAGATTGCGAGGAAAGGCAGAGGTGGTTCCATTCAAGGAATTGGACGATTTTCAGAATGAGAGGCTGGTTGAGGCAGCGGTACAAAGTTGGCACACAGGAGAAGGCGAGGCAGGGGAAGAGAAGGATACTCAACTGATGGGGCGTGCCAGCACAACTAAGGCTGCCGATGCTCCCCGTCGTGATCGAGCAAGTGGTCCCGTAGTCATGCCCTACTAAACTAAGTACAAGTAGAACTTGGAAAGTAGGCTTAAATGTATACAACTCCTGCCAATTCGGAAAATCTCGCTGTCTGTCACTTCTCGCTGCCGCGTCGACTTCTCCTGTGGATAGGTACAGCTACACCTTCCGTAGAGTTTAGTGTTGCAGCCGCAAAGTGGGAGTTGTTAATGAGAGTAGGGAGTTCCGGCTAAGAATGACCATAAGAGTGTTGTGATCACATAGTAGCACTGAGCGCGGTGTCTGGGGTGGGTTTTGCCTCGACGAAGACTGATTCTAGGTGGTCTATTCTGATAGCCTTCCTTTGGCCTTCGATGTCAACCACATATTTTTTTCAATCCTCTGGACGACGAGGAATGGGCTAGAGTAGGCTGGTTGTGTTGATGATGGCACTGCGCCTACTCATATAAGCACGTGGCTGGCGGTCGCCAGGGCGGCAGGTGTGTAACTGTTGAGGGTTTGTTCCCTTGTCGGGGTGGGCTTTGGCACCCGCATTTGGTCTAGCTGCCGCTTTGCGTAATCCCCGTAAAGAATATTCAGCGGTGGTAATGGAGGAATCAACCAACCTGGGAGTCGTAATATGAAATCATAAACCGGTGCGGCCGGCGTAATAAGAGTGTCAGCATTGCCGATGTTGCAAAGTCCTAAGGGAACCGTGGGTAAAACTCCATTCCATAAATGGCTATTACCAGCATGAAAGGCAATGTTAAGTTGACAGTGGAATGGCTTCACCGTGCAGCTGGTGTGAAAATGATTGGTCGAAGTCCAGTTGAGCCAGCAACCGAATGTGTTCAGCAGCCCTTGGAGGGGGCCAGCAAAATGAGAACCTCCGTCATTGGTCGCGATGGTAGGGAAATCGAGTTGGCTCACCCTACCGGTGAGAAAAGCCCTTGCAGGTTCCAGTAAGGTAGGATTTGGAAGGGCTATCGTCCGTGGCCAGCAACTGAAATGATCTACACATGTGAGGATGTAGACGCGACCGTTGGATGGTGGGAGGGACACCAAGAGATCCACATGCACGTGGTGAAAATGCACGTTTTGCTGAGAATGTGCCTAAAGCAAACCTAGTGTGACCGTTCAGTGTAACTCTTTGGCATCAAAGATAAGTGAGGGCCTAAGAAGCAAGTCGAGTATAACGCAAGGCCAAACAAAAGGCTTGGTGACTATTTTCTTTGCGGCGGTTACATCAGGGAGCTAAAGGCTGTGGGCCCCAATAAGTCTCGTCAGAGAACACTGGCAGAGGCCACTGATGGTGGTCGACCCTGTGACAAATCGCAAGTAAAGGTTACATCCGAAGGTGGAAGGGTCACTGGCACTAGACGCGAGTAGCAGTCGTATCTGAGCTGCCCGACCTCAGGATCTATAGTCTGGGCTGCAACGATTGCTTCTAGGTTTATGCTCACGGGCAGTGAGTCTTCGGTGTTATGGACGCGTCCGAGCGCATGAGATACGGGATTGTGCCTCAGAGTCATTGCGAATGTCCGTGGTAAGTTGCTAAGCACGGTTTAGGGGCGAATATTGACTCTCAATTGTGAGCTGGATAGATGCCCAGATAGATTGTCAGCAGTTCTTTACTAAAAGTGTTACATCGGGATCCCGCGAGTTGGAGATTCTTGAGGAAGAATGCAATTGGCTGCCATGAAATACTGATAAACCCTTACAACGGCGCTCCAGCAGCAACGTCCGAAACGTTTGTCCCCAATGCCAGCGGACCGGAGCGGTCGGGGTGAGCGAGGAGAGTATTGTTGGCGATAGCTTCCTTGATCGAAGTAAGTGAAGCCAGTTCAGTGTCGGGAAGTATGAATTTCAGCCTACCTTTAAATGGAAGGTTTGTGAGGGGCTGCATTATCTCGAAACAGCGAGGTCAACCGACAATAAAAGTTAACCAAGCAATAAAATCAGCACAGTTGCCGGTGACAGCGAATTCCAGGATAGTCGCAAATTGGCTCCACCAGCCGAGGCTGAGATTTCCCGACCCAGGAATGCGATGGTGGACCTACCTAGTTCGCTTTTGGAAGGGCGTATGTTTACTCCTTGTTAGCCAAGGCTCTGAAAAAGAGACTAGAGAAGTGCCACCTGCTCTTTCTCTGAAGAACTCGCCACCAAAAGGTCGTCTGAAAACAAGCATACAATCCTGACAACTCGTGTTGCTTTATTCAAAATCTTTGAAATGTTTGGGACGCTTCGTGGAGCCAAAACGGAGAGCTCAAATACTGAAATAGTCCGAAAGTAAATGGGACAGCTGCTTCAAAACGTCAACCTCAGCTACTGAGGCTTGACCGTAGGCTTTAGTGAGGCCGGTGCAGCTGAAAATCAAACAACCGGGCAGGGAGGAAGTTAGATCTTGGATACATAGAAATGGGTACCTATCTGGCACAGTGGCTTGGTTGAGGGCTCTATAGTCGCCCCAGTGAAGCCAGTCGGTTCTGGGTTTGTGAACCATGTGAATCAGCTAGACCCGGGGGATACTGAAGAAGCTTTTTCCCCTAAATACTGCGCGTGCTTGAACTCAGCCTGTGCTACCTGGTGCTTGCTTGGTGCCATGCGAGGGGTCGGCTAAAAGCCCAGGGTCTTCGTCGACGATACGTTAGGTGGCCCTAGTCCTAACGCGGTGAGGGGTCCAAACTGTCTTAGTATTGCCGGATAAGCTGAGGGAGCTCCGTGTAGGGGTTTTCCACCTGAGATTAGAAGCGTAGGAGCATGGTATGATTCACGGAGGAATGTGACACGGTTACATAAGGAGATATCCGTCGGTTAGTAGTCCCCGGCATTCATGCTCCGACTACGGGGTTAAAACGATCAGAGATATCTACTTCTAGTATTGGATACTGAACGTACGCCACTGTAAGCACCCAGCGGAAGGTGTGACGTAGGCCCACGTTGATGGTAATGGACTTACGGTCGTGAGTAGCAACAGGGGTGTTCTTGGCAGCATGCAGTTATTGAGTTGATGGAACCGTTGAGTCACCTGCTTCTTTCGGAATGACAATAAGTTCTGCTCTATTTTCCTCCAAGAACAAGTTATTGAAAACAAAACCTCAAAGGTGCGACAGAAGGCTGCAGTTATGGCTGGCGACCGCGTTAGTCTTCGGGACGAGTCGAGATATCCTTTTTCTTGTTTAGCACCTGGAAGGGTGTACGGCCTTGTCAGAGCCGGTCCTTCCACCCGAACCGTTTGCAGAATACACGGTACGCTGATCGAGATGGGTTAAGTGAGTTATTTAAGGAAGAGCGTCCGAGGTGTTTTCGTGGATCGGAGCCGTGATAGGGTTCCTGGTGGAAAAACGTCTGAAAGTCCACTTGAAAGCGGCCACCACTGTGTCCTCAGAGTGTGTTCCTACAGTGACAGCTGTGATCTTGGGGCTACTCCAATTTTGTTACTACAGTGATCTCTAACTGGCATCATTCCACAATACCGTTAGCTAGTTTTGCCGCTCCCTTGAGATTAAGATGACTAGAAACCTTGACTGGTGCATGAATATTGGTTGGTAATTGCTGCACCAACAACCATTCAAGGTGGTTTCCCTCTGAGAGTTGCTCCACCGGCGGCTGCATCTCTCTCAGTGGGGCAGAGGACTTCTCACAACTTCACTCAGTCCCTTGGAGCAGGAGCTTCTATCTATAGGACTCACGGAACAAAAAATCGGAGATTACCTCTTCTCTAGTGCTGTGTAAAGATAGTCATTGAAAATGCCGTCGCCTATCTGGGCAGCAAAGTCACGGTGAAGAAGACCAGTAGTCCGCAAATATCCAGCTAGCTAGCATGTGATTCCAAGTCTCAAACCCAGCTTCGACACTACTGAACCGGAGTTGTGGATCTTGAGCAAATACCCAGAGGCTTTAAGGAGACTATCGAAACCGCCGGTTCCGGGCCAGGCTTGCGGTGGTTGCTGGCCCTGAGTACAATGGTGTAGCCGATGAGAAAGGATATGTAACGACCAATTGAGAAAGCGAAAAACGACACTTAAAATATTGATTTGTGAAAAAAGAGCGAGAATAGTGTGACACTAACTGGAATTCGAGGTTTATGTGGCGGAAAATGTGTACATGTAAAGGAAAAGATATGGTTCAAGAACTTTTGTTTGTTTTTGTGGGAATTACTTTGTTGTTCACGCCTTCCAGCTTCTCTTGATTTAAGTCGGGGACTGCTCCCGTATAGGGTCTATAACCCCCGGTCCTCGGCTCGGGACACGATACGGATCATATTCGGCAGCGCACAGCTGTACAGAACTCGGAAAGCTGGAGCGGGCTACTTGTATATTAGGGGAAAGCAGCCGAGGGCTGACTGCATTTATGGGTGGAGCAAGCTGTGTCACCAAATTCGGTAATTGTTCAGGTTAACAATTTTTTGGTCTTTGAAATTTTGCGTCACATCGGTAGCACTACATGGGTGGCACGAGAATAGATGAGGAGTTTCCGGGAAAATTAGATTCCATAGCGTCTGATGAGGTCGAAGCAGAGTACAACCGCTTGGTTTCCATTAGGGCAGATGGTAGGACCTCAGGGAATCTAAGCTGTGGGTGAAGGTGAGTAGCTGGTCGAATTCAGACTTGGGTGGAGTTCCAGGCAGGTTCGCAGGTTGTTTCAAAGAAAAGTGGAAGGGAGAGCCGGGACACGGCCGATCGGACTGTGCTTTGAGTGTGTAGCAAGCAGAGTAATTTGACTGGGAGTCACAGTTAGCAACACATGGCTGAAGCTAGGCTGGTTGATGGAGATTAGTACGGCGGAGATTGGGAGTTGAGGCTAAGGAGTTTGTGGTCAGTACCGAGGTCGAGGTTCGGTTGCAAAGTCGTCGGAGGGATGATAAAACAAGAGGCAGATGCTACCGAAGGATGATTCATGAAGGTGTTTCCGAGGGAAAGGGGCCGGAAGTGCAGAGTAGATTGAGTCCAGGTCAACAATACGCTGGTAGATAGCAAAAGGCGCTGGATCCGTTGGTGGAGCCAGGCCTATGGGGCACAGCCTGGGGTCCTATTCAGGGCCGATTCGTCTTCCATGCTTGGGTAAAGCTGTGCCCCTTTTGAGCCATCGGGTTATTTCTTTTTGGACAGGTGTTTTATCGGAGAATATCTGGTCATCTTTGTAGGGTGAACTGGCAGAAATCGCTGGTGACTTATCAGTGAACTCCAGGGCTGTAAGGTCGTCCGTGAACTATGATGGCGGGGGCAGTTTTCACGCTGAATGGCGCCCGTGGTGAGCCGTAAGCTCTGCATTGAATGGGTTATGTTTGACTGGTGATGGGACTAGGCAGTCAAGAGCATTTGAAGCTACGGACTTGCTGGAATTGGTGATGCAGCTGTATTTTTGGGTATGGCATTCTTGGCGGAAGGTGTGCCGAGGTATTTCGATCATCATTCAGTAGATCGGAGTGGGTTGTAGAGACAGGATATAAGAACAGCATAGGTTATAAAATCTGATCAGGGTGCGAGGTTGGCGAATGCAATAGATGTTCGGCGATGAATATATTTACGATTGTTGTAGCAAATGGTTCAGGGGATGTAGTGGCGAAAAAAAGTTATATCAGCCGAGGAAGATGAGGCCCTCCGAGCTTGCATAGACCGTGACGGATATGATGAATTAATTTGGATGTCATCAAGGGAGGGAATATAGATAAAAGGGGTAATGTTGCAGGGCAAGGGCTGAGAGAAAAAATCCAAACCATGGCGCCAGCGAGCTGTGGGGGTGAGTACTTTATATGGGTAAAGAAGGCAGAGAATTTGCAGCACTTGCAAGGGACACTGGTAACGCGAAGGCCATGAAAGCGCGTCTAATTCTTAGGTCGCTCACATTGGTCAGGTGGGGTAAAAGTTGCGGAACCTTCGCTTAGTTTCTTTCCCTGTTCGCAACATAGACGGGCCAATCAACGGAGCTCCAACGCACTGCTTGCTGATGTCGCACGGTCAAACTTTTTAACTATTTGAGCGACGACGATGTTTTAACGAATCAGTAGGATTGCTCAAATATATACACGATTATATTCATCACTCTTCAGAGGCATCTCTTACTTTGGCTGAAAGTACACGCCTATCAACTGAAATCATGTGACCGCCCAGTATGAACGAAAATAAAATATTTTACGAGGTTTTAAGGGTTCAGCAGACTAAGTTGTACAATAAAGTCGTAAAGGAAAATAATTGCCATCCAATTCTGCTTTCTGGAATTTCATCCAGCTTGGTTCGGGGCCTAAGGAGACAGGCTCCCGGACTTTCGGTCGCTGGATATTTGGATAATTGAATTACGCCACACTCACTGAGGTCCGTCGAATATCACTCTGATAAAGTAGCAGAAACCCAGTCATATACCTTCTTCATTGGTTTTTCGACCTTGAAATGTGGTACTTCTAAAGTGTCATGGTCTGTATAATGTCCCCCTTATCACCCAAAACAACCTCAGCCCCTGAAGAGCACCACCTACTGGTAAAGCCTTAGCCAGTGAGGAATCGTGTTTGCTTGCTGCTTTTATTTGGCATATGTCATTTTATTCACATACTGAGGTAGCGAAGAGGACCTAGTGCTTATCACCTCAAAGGGGACAACGGCGCAAATTCCAGATTCACCAGACACCGCCGTGGTAGACCGCACTACTACTTTATCTGACCTTAGTTTCAAGCCTATGGCCTTAGGACTTCCGGGATGGAGCTAAAGTGAGCTCATAACGGTCAAAAAATGTGACTGTGACTAACTTGCATAACGGCATAGCGCAAGCTCTTTCGCTTACTGTTTCGTTATCAGTTTTGTGACTCTGGATCACCAGATGATAAATATAAATCCCGCTGATGGCCAAGGGTACGGGCCAAGCCTAATCCACATTCTGGAGGTGTGGCCTTTGACGGACTTAAGTGAATATGGCTTAATTCAATCCCCCGAAAGTCTGGTGAATAAATGTCCGGACTCGAGAGAAACATAAAAGTGGTTAATAATAAATGCTTCATACTTGTTTGCTAGCTGAATCTAGTAGCCATCGATGAATGGTCGGAAATAGCTTGACCTCCAGGACATCCAAGAACGAAGTGCTTTAGAGCACATGATCTTAAAGATTTTTTTGATTCCGTGAACCCTGTCCTACGTATTATGTATTGGCTTGGCGAGCCTTCATGGTATCCGTATTTTCCATGTGCTCTTAAATGGTCCATCAGGTCGGCCACTTTATGAATGGTGAGGTGGCATATTACCTTGTGCAAGAGACCGTGCCCCGTTTCATCACATTTTGAAGGAAGTAGTTTAATTCTCAAGTAATATTGCAATGTGGATAAATTTTCCAGTCGGCCTCTCACCTCCATAGTAGTGACTCAAGTTTCTAAAAGAACCAGCTGGTCCAGCTTGATCACTGAAAATCCTGTCTCACCGGAAGCTGAAGTCCCGACGTTAAGAGACGCCACTTTTCTTATTGAACCCAATATTGTCTTTTACAACACGATTACCCCTTACAGTACGCTTATGTCAAACATTCCCCAGCCACTTTTCAAATAAACACCACCACAGCCGAAAGTACGCAATATAACATATATTGCAAACTCCTTTATCCGTTTGCTCTGAACAAGTGGATACGTGAGCTGTGTGCTTCTACTCAACAGCGTAAAAACGGGACACTCCCAGACCCGAGAGAGCTTTCTGTGGAAGGTTATCGTGAAATATAAGAGGGTATATCGACAACTCATCACTTGGCAGGCCTGTAATTTCCTTGCTGGTGTGCCCCAATCCCACATTCTCGAGCATGTTACCGAGAAAAGACCTTTAGACTAACCATAACGGAATATACGTGCGCTGATTCTTCGCGTATACCGACATCTGCAGCTCGAGCACTGGAATGAAGAAAAATACACTATACATTCAACTTCGATGACATGAATCTACAAGGCAAACTTATTTGATTTTATATTTTGCCTAAACCAATATTTCAGTTGAGGAGAAGAAGTGGATATTCACCAGCGCCACTCTGTCTTGAAAACTTAAGAGCTGTTGAGAACCAGAGCATCAGCAGAATCTCTGTTTGCCGTAAGAGGTCGACTGCCGTCCGGCGTCGTTCTCATCGCCCTGCGAGAAGTGACGTGGTCTTCTCCTGATTGGGAATGACCGGCTTAGTTTATCCACCTACCGTTATCGCTTGGGTGGAAGACCCAGTAAGGTAGTGGCTCCGCTGGATGGAAGGCGGTCTTACTTGCTACACTGCTTAATCTCCAAAGTATGTTCGACGGTCCTTAACAGTATATGCACATAATTCCTCAATACAGTCCCAAAAGTATTCAGCTTACAAGTGTTGGCTATTCAACGGATAGTCCGGAAAGTGGCATCCTTCGTGTTAGCTGAATGAGAATTTGCCAATCGATGGAAAACTCTTCCAGCTAGGTTGGGCGTATGCCGACTGCATGTACTCTGGCAGCCACTAAGAGCTGGTAAAGCTCATATTCCCCTGTTCAGCAGTTTTGAGTAGATTTACGCAAAGCACCTGAAAATATATGGAAGCGTACTGAAGAAGGACCAGTAATTTTCAAGTAGGGGAGACCAAAGACTGTTGAATGTGGCAGTGAAATAAGGCACGATTCTTCGGCATCTTGCACGCACATGTCTTTGGTTTCGGCGTTGTTTAGCCAACAGAAAATGTTGTTCGGCTGTGGATTTTGACTTTAAAAATAGACACTGGCCCAGAGAAAATCGGGGACGAAGGGTGGTTCTACGGAAACAAATGTCCGATAAACTATAGAAAAATCGCCATTTCCAGATTACTCTATATCACAGATGAGTGCTGGGGTTCATTTACCGATAGCTGCATTATCCTTAAGATCGCCACTAAAAACCAGCTTCTTTGTAAACGTTTTTGTTTGATCCCCCACTCCACGCAGTGCGGCCGTAGTTCTGTTATGGTGGTTAGCAGAGAGCTGTTGCTTTGAGTATCTGAGACGGATCTGGGGACTGACTTGGGCAGCTTCCCGGCGGATGTTTCTAACAGTATACAAATGTGACTTACAAGAAAACACAGTAAGTTTATCCAGTTCCCTGTTTCCAGAACGTCATTCGCTATGCGTACCAGTGAAGGTAGATTCACTTACAGTTCCTCTAATTTAAACTGCTATCGATGCTTATGCTGAAAAGAAGATAGTAGATCGTGGGCTTATTCGCACTTTCACTATCATGATATATAAGGAAATTGATTTCTATTGATCAAAAGAGGATTGGCTCTTGTTAATTGTGTGCTTTATAACCCTTTAGTGCAGCTGTCCCTAAAATTAATGAAATTTGACGATTCTTTACGGCTTTCCACCCTCGGCTCTCCTCCCAGCTTTGGCACTTTCCGCAGAAATCGCAGGGCAATGACTGACGCAGCTGTAATAATCTTCCGTTCACCTGATCTTTACGATTTCTTTGAGGACGATTTCCGCTAAAAACTGGAGAGCTCCAACAGTTTGACTGGTCACAGGACCGCACCGGACTAAATACAGCGCATATAGTTTTGAGGAATCCTCAACCTCGTCCGTGTTCAGTGTTTCAAACGTCGAAGTTGTTGAATTCAGAAAGCTGCAAAGTCGGTCACTGAATAGTGTTGAATCAGCTTTGGGAGAGGTCAGCTTTTGTTTGAAATACTCTTTTTTGTGTGTGCTATTATTGCTACTGGAGTAACGGAAGTGCGACTTATTCGGCTTGATAAACGAGCGCATCAGATGGTCCCATCCCACGTAGGTGATTACCAGTTGGAAATGTCTTCCTTCCATGTTCAAGTTATGGTTACAAAACATCCGCAGCTCCTCTACCGCGTCCTCCTAGATAACGCTAGTATCAACTGTCTGTTTTGGTCCACTTCAAACTCCGACAAGGAAAGCAGTTGTTCTGAGAGGATACAGGACCAGGCCAAGATGTTTCCTTAATAGGAACCTTTGATGGCCTAAAGAGACGCTCTCCATTGAGGAGCAACTGATCCATTAGGATGATTGCCTGCATAGGAATTTCATTTTGTGTAAGTTTGTACGGAGCCACTTTATGACTAGTATGGCGGTACTTTCCACAGTGCACCGCGTTGATAGCCTTCGCGCGGGGTTTTCCTAATAATGCTTTTGCATTCCCCGGTAACTGAAGCAAGTGTTTCTTCATTTGCCTGATGAACAGATCAATAGAGTTCATGGAAGTGTAGCTGTCCAAGAAATAGAGCTTCTTGTCGGAACAAACGATCTAATTGTTGGACGTATGGACCACGATTACGGGAAGTGACGAAAGGAACGGATCTCAGCATACGTGTACTAAATACCACCGATGGCAACAACCTTTAGTCATCGTGAGCAGAGTCTGTCACTTTGGTGCTAGTTATACGGTGGCCAAGCCACTGGCGGTAAGGTGCATCAACCTCTGATAATCATAGAAGTTCAAGGCACCTAATTCCTGATCATCTAGCCCGAGAAGCTTCGTGTAAGGACCGTTCGCTGCGAACTTGAACACTTATATTCACTGTTTTTAGTAACCTTTGGTAAAAGTTATGGGTTGCACGGCGTTTTATGATTATCTCATCTGCGAGTAGGATTCTTCTGACAACGACTATTAGAACTAGAGCCAAAGTAGACTATTCCCCGCAAGAGTGACGGCAGTATTGCACCGTGGTCAAGTGCAACTAGTCTTGCACGTTAGCAACACATATATGCTTGTGGCTTGTATGTGAACATAAATGCTTGAGCGACGACCAAGTGAATAATGCAATGGTATTTGCGGAAGGAAAGCTTCTCGATGCTGAGCGGAAATCTTCGCCGTGGAGCTGCAGTGTTATGTACTTCCTGCTACTGATACGACAAAGCGAGTTCAGTCTGTAATGGCGGAAACGTAGTGCGGCAAATAGGAAGTGGAACATTCTGGAGCAAGCCTAAGCAGCCTAGGGGAAACTGGTGAAAGTGTCAAGCACATTTTGCACGCACTTCTGTCTCCACGTCATTGGCCTTTGGCATATAAGTGCTAATGAAATCCAGATATACCCCCTCGTCTTCCCACAAGAAGACGGCATAGACAGTATTTGGTGGATTGGTCCTGTTGAACTCACGTCCGGCGAAAAAGCTGCCACAGAAAATGAACAGGATTATGGAACCCTTGTTTAGTGAAATCAGAGAAGTTCCAAGCCGAAATTCGTGGATTTCAATCGCAACCCGATGAGCGACCTTTCTTTATGCCGTAATTAGAGTGGAAATAGCTGCTCACCGTATGAATCTCCGAAGCTATTTCGAAGCCATTACTTGTACACCGTGGAAGTCATTTCAGATGAATGAAAATGTCTTCTACTCATCATTTCGTGATAAAAAAATGGGTTTAAATAATATGCTTTAAAAAGCTGCAGGTCATACATGTCATGCAATATGCAACGACTGGCTATTTTTCCAGCTTTGTTTAAGAAAACCAAAAGTTCCTGAATATCGAAGAGGTGGTGCGGCCAATGCTTTGCATTATACCTATCATCGTGTAGCGCAGAGGTAGCGGGGTTACAGTGTGGGGCCTCCTTCAAAGGCTTGACCGGTGGAGGTGAACCCACTGGTGAGAAATATAGCGTTGAAAATTGTTAAGCTTAACACAAGGCGCGCTGAAAGCGAACAGTTTAGAGGCACTGCGTAAACTAAGGGGGAACGTATTCCAGATTTTGGAATGGACTGACAGAAAGAATTGGTAATTAAGACTGAGATTATATTGAGAGACAGAGAGAGAGAAGGCACGATGTCGGTCGGGATAGGAGCAGGGGGCAGCGAATGAGATGTGATAAGAGGTGTGGGCTTGGCTGTGGATTAGCTTAAAGAAAAAAACTAGGTTGAGCCTCATGCGACGAATCCACAGGGATCAATTTGTAGGAGCTCACAGAGCCGGCGGTAAATTAGAGCTATGTATACGCCCAACAGCGTTTTGGTGAAGGTACTGTGTATGTTCTCAAGCGATACAATAGAGGAACGTGGCCAGAGGCTAGAGGTAATCGGACAATATTCCAGGAGCGGTCTCACATGTGAGAGATACATGGAGAGGCGACTAGCCGTTAGTGAGAAACATCGACAAATCAGTCCTAGGGTTCACTTAGCTTTAGCGATTTGGAACGATGCCTGTTTTCGGAAGTTGAAGAAACAAGAGTAGAGTACGTTAGAATCAATGACGATGGGATGTATGGGGATGGGCGGGCCATCCAGACAAATTTAGCCGGGCGGTACAGTGCAATTGTAAGGTAGGGGAAGCTTTTCTCCGCAGAGAATTTCATGAACCACCAGACGCACCAAGAGTGGAGAGAGATAAAGTCACGCGATATGTTGCGCAGGGTCACGGATAAGTCATTAGGGAGGAAGGGGTACACTATTTTTATGTCATCGGCAAAGAGGAAAGGGGTGCCATGGCGAACAGAGGAGAAAATTTCATTGATATGAATAAGTAATAGTAATGGGCCCAAAGCAATGCCTTTGATGAGGCAGCTGGTAATGGGTTTGGCAGAAGATATGTAGCCATCGACGAGCATAGCTTGTGATCTGTGAGAGAGATACGAGGATAGACAGGAGAGGAGAGGGTCAGTAATACCAACAGACCGGATTTTGGCTTGCAAATGCATATGGGGAACATGGTCAAAAGCCTTGAACATGTCGAGGTACAGGATGGCCACAGAGTTGTCGGCGTCGGCAGCAAAGGATAGAATACTAAGAAAATCCAGCTGGCGGGAAGAGCAGGAGCGGGAGTTTAAGAAACCATGCTGACCAGGATTCATCAGGTTGTTAGACAAGAGGTACTGAACAATGATTTTGGTAATCCACTTTATGATTTTGCAGACTATTGTGGTGTGGTTAAAGGGTCGATAGTTATCTGGGTCGCGTAGTGCACATTTTTTGAGGTGCCGTGTCATAACAGAGGTTGTCCGCCCGGGGGTAAGAAACTGCGAAGCATGGAGGTGGTGTATACATGAAGTAGCAATGAAGGGAGATGAGGGCCACTTAAACGGAGGAGGGTTGGTGGGCTATCATCTGGGCCCGGCTTCGGGGAAAGTTGGATAGCGGGAACTGATTTTTCAATCTCTAGATGGGTGAACAAAATCGACGAAAGAGGAACGGAGGTGCGAGGATGGATTGTAGGAGGATGGATACCGGGGCGGTTTATAAGGGAGGAAGAGAAATGTCCATTGAAGGCTTTAGAAATAGGCGATGGGTTATTAGCGGTAGATGAGCTGCGTATGAGGAGTTCGGGAGGGGCAGGAAGGGAGCGATTGGACTTTTTTCGTGCAGGTTGGACAGGTAGACAGTTTTGCTGGGGCGTTTAAATGCATTGGCCTCTTTCCTTCTCAGATGCGAACCGACCATGCGACGCAGCCCCAGATGCAGCTGGTTTATTCTCCGAAGAATTGTAAAGTCGCGTGATCTAGCCAAGGCAAACTGCAGCTTAGCTAGCTTTCGCTTTAAAAGTGATGGGCTTGAGCCGCTGGACTTGAGGCGTGGATCGACACGTGGGTTAGCGGTGTATGAGGTTGGAGTAGGGAGAGTTCACAACGGTGAAGGGATCAGAGGAGAGAGAACAAAGGTGCACCAACTAAGGAAACGGGTTATCATCTGTGCTAGAGGCCAGTAACATGAAAGGTAGGACGTCGGAACAGGGGATGGGATTGCATTGGATAGGAACAGTTGAAGCAACTGAACTTGCACCGGACAATACGGTGGTCACTACCAGGGAAGTGATCAGTAATCTGAGTGGTGGTGTTAGGAATATCAATGGAGAATTCTAATTCCAAGATATTGCTCCCCTTCGTAGGGCAGGAGACATGTTGAGTCCATCCACCAAGACGGACACAGGAAAGGAAGGTGGAGGGGGCGGGGGGGGGCTTGCGTAGGAGGACCAGCTGATTGAAGGAAAGTTAAATTCACCCGCAACAGGTTTTGCGCTGGCAGGGTAGTCAAGCGCAACAATGAAGACTTCCAGACTCGGGGGGAAGTAAAGGCAGCAAAGAGGTCCTGGCCGGAGGCATGAATAGATGGCTATTATTAGTCCCCAAAAAGGAGAAGAAAGGGGTGGTCCATAACACCAGCATGGATAGTTCATTTGATAAAGGCTAAACAGCCCCCTCCATGCATGGACTGGCGGGTGTTCTATAAGCATTCACACCCGGCCACGCGAACAAGGTCAGGCGAAACTTCATCTGACAGACAGGACTCGGTTACCAGTATGATGTCAGCTTTTGATGTAAACGTCAGAGATCGCAGATGCGATACTTTTCTAATTGTTGAGCGGGCTTTAGTAAAAACCAGTGAGAAGGAGTTCAGGGTCGATTTGCGTAAAGAATTGATGCCAGGTGCAAGACCGCCGGGATAGCCGTGGCCATAGAAGTTGGGTCTCAGAAGGCATAGTGCATCAATAGGAGTTGGAGGGCGGACAATGTTGGATGGGGGACAGAAATTAGGCAGAGCGTTAGCACCGCCGGTCGCTGTGGGTGGTCAATGCCGTGGGTACGCAACAGACTGCTGGTGTTGGCCGTAGGGATGTCATGTGTACGGAGAAGGGGGCATGATGTGGCAAAGTGAGTGGTTTAGAATATCTGCCGAAGCGGGGTGGACAGGAGGGAGTGCAGGGTGAAGAGTACTAAAGGGCATTACATTGAGGAGTGAGCGATCAGTGGCATAGGTCTGTGGAAGATTACCGATGTGGTTCATAGGGCGATTAGCGGTATGTCCACGGGTGTGGAGAGTATCGGTTAGGAAAAAAACTGAGATCTTGACCGCAGGTGACCTACTTGTTAGGCGGGATCAGTATAAGGCCGGTAGGTTGGCGTGGGGTGGAGGTATGTTGGTGAGTAACTGGGAGATAGTGTGGGGTTGGGGGCGGGAAGGGAGCAGCGAAATTTGGAAATGTTTGGAGGCTCATGAGGGGTATGGGAGCCGGTAAGTGGGGGGTGAGTAGGTGGGGCGAGGGAGCGGAACTCAGGTACGAACCTTGAGCATCTGCTAGAGTACATAAGTGGTACTTCGGGGTTAGATGGGGGTTGGTGGAGTGGAGCAGAAGAGGCCAGCGGGGGCATGCTGAGGCTGTAGTATGGAGGGTTGTTGTCTGGCAGCAGGAAGGGATATAGGATAGCAACGGAGATGGGGGATTAGTATGGCCCATTCGATCAGAGAGGGTAAGGCAGTGGAAGTGGGTGTGAGGTAATAGAATGGTGCGTGGCACTGGCGTAGCTCTGAAAGTTACTCCTACTTATGGGGACGATGGCGCTAGACGAATCTGGATGGTGGCCCAACTGGTTTTCTCTTGCAGGTCCCTAGAGTACGCTATGAGCAAACGCCGAGTGAGATTGCGGGCTAATGGATGGTGATTAGTTGAACAATTTCGGACCTGATGGGAGTACCAGGTAGGCTACTTTGAGGATTGGAGGGGCACTTATGAGGATAACTAGGAAGTGTTGCCGCTGAGCTAGCAGCAGGTGGGTAGTATGTGGACTTGTTTGAGCGTATGCTGTGTTTCTCTAAAGGAAACGGTAGGCGGTCTGGAACAATAAAAACCACGGCACTCTTGGAGTTGATAGTGCGGTGGCATGTTTTGGTCGATACAGGGTCGAGGAGGTGTCCCACCGAAACCAAGTTCTTGGGGGATGTAGTGGCTGCAGGATCAAGAACAGTAGCCAGGGATGAAACCTCTGGAAGGATTTCATCAACCAGCTTGACTTTATTTCTAAGTTCGTTGAAACTCCGCTCGAGGCCATTTGAACTATTGGAAGCTGCGCCGTCGATGTTGGCGAAGGCAACAGAGCACAGCCTGGCCGTTGGGAGGGGTCATGTGAGTTTGTATTTGCCAGATTTGGCTATATGTGTTTTCCGAGCACTGATTGAGGACCGGGATGACACGACAAGTAAAAATGTTTGACGAAGGCACGGAGGTAGCGGGAATTCGGTCAGCTAGACAGAGAAAATCCAAAGGTCTAAGCAGACCATGACTGCACGAGGGTGCTATGTGGGCACAGATCTAGGTGGGACCTATGCAACAATGCGGCATAGGAAGTGGGTTATATAGTTCACTGTATATATAGCTGGGATTAGGAAACTTAGGACGATGACTGATGGTGGGTTAGTAGAATTTTGCTGAGTGGTATGCACACATTCAACCCTACACAGGATACCTTAGATACTGTTCTCTTGCTTGGATCACTACAGCAAGTTGTACGGGAAGGTACATTTTAGATATGAGATCGATAGACCGAATCAAAAGAGAGTGCGCTCTTGTGGGAGAAAACAAATCGAGACACAGTGGGACAGAAACTTCAAAAGACTCACCAATGGATGAGTGGCTAGAATATGGTAGGAGTTGGGTTATTGGGAGTGGAAAGTAAAAACGCTAAGTAGAAGATATCCTGGGGCGGAAATCAAGGGAGATGTGCCACTTTAGGCAGGCAGAAATTTATTATGTGGAATTGAGGCAGTGAATATCCAACATAATCTGTAACTCCAACTCGCGATAATTAATAGCAGCTGCTTGTTGGTAAGCCTCAATTTTTACACCACTAGGTCACTCTTTTGGGTAATGAGGTGGTACATACTAGGGTGGAAACAGTTATAAGTCCAACCAATGGGATACGGAAAAAGGAACGCTGGTCAACCTAAAGTTCACGTCGGGGAGCCTTAACGTTGAACTTGATTTTATAAACCAACCTTTATTTGTTCGCATCCATTGCTCCACCTTCTCGTGTCCTTTTTTGGACCTGCTTGATGCACATGCTCTCTTCTCACAAGCCGCTACTTGGTTCTCGCCTTCTGAGTCCCGGGGATTCCATAATTGAAGTGCTTTTTTGTTTTGTCATTCTTCATTTATTAATCTGGTATTGTAGAACTTACGGATAAACGCGTTTTGGTTTCAAGATCCTATCCGAATTAGACTACTTTCCGCTCATAAGTGTCTAGCAGTACTCCATCGATGAATTTGGAGTGACTAAACACTCAACATGTCCAGAAAAGGATTGAAACAATTGGAATCCGGACAGGACGTAACGGGGCATGTCACTGGGGAGGGTTTTGGTACTTCTGTTTCCATAGGTGGCATTAGGTCACCTAGTCCTGTATATGCTAGATCATGTATCGCTGGAGGTTCCATGGTTGGAAAGAATATTGATCTATTAAAGTTCAGGATATTAGACCTAGAACAGCAACAGTTATCGGCCGGGTGACAGGTGCAAGGGGCAGAAAAGAAGTATAGACAGAACCAGCTTGAGCAGAAGGTCAGCGACCACGACCTATCCGACAGATCAGGACAAATTAAAATAGGAAGCTCTGCGCCGGTCGTCGGATGAAAAACATCAACGCCACCAGCGATCCATCTGCCAAGAGGGGAACTGATATTTTCCGACGGACGATCTGAACACTACCGCTACTTCATCAGAGAGATTGAAACTTCCGTCGTAAACAAGATAGCTGACCCTGGGCAAAGGCTCCTCTACCTTACTCAGTACTGTCGAGGCCGGGCAGGAGGAGCTATCGACGGGTGTACCATGCTGGACCCGGAACAAGGCTACACGCGAGCAACAAAGGTTTTGAAGGACCTGTTCGGCCAGCCATTCCAGGAAGCTCGGTATCTAATAGAAAGCTTGATGTCGGAGGCCAAAAGAACAAAGAGTGGCTTCTGGGCAGTTGCCGACCTGGTGTTCAAGACGCAGTGCTTTATTAGCCCTGGACCATTTAGGTTACAGGGCTAACCTCAGTGCAAACTATACACTGGAAGGTTAAGCCAGCTTCCCTCTCCCGAGCTATTAGGTCGGTGGGCTTAGGAGGCGGAATTTATATGCCTAAGCAACCATAAAGCCAACTTCAAGGATTTGATCGAATACTTGTACAGGCAAACCAAGATAGCCGACAGTAGATTTGGTAAACTCTTCCGAGCGAGCAACCAAGTAAACAGGCCCAGCACCACCCAGGCCCATAACAATACACTTGAACATTGGAAATACCAGCCTTGGACAAACTCACGAACCATTCCATGCTAGGCTCTAGCCCATCGAGGTTGCAGGCCCTGCGGCTCCGGCCATGTGATACCAGAATGCCCGAAGTTCATCTCCGCCACAGTAGACAGATTTTGGGAATGGCGAGGACTACACGGGCGTCCTTTATGCGCCTTAAAGCCACACAGGGCGGCAACTTGCCGAACAAGAACCAGATGTGACCGTGAAGGCCATTTGAGTAGACTCCACGGATTGTTTCATTAGGCGAAATAAACTACACCAGAGGCGAACACCAAGCCCAGTGTGCTTTGTACAACCTGAAGGTGTGCCAGTAAACCAATACGGTGAGGAGCATTTGCCGTGGGAGCGATGGCCTCAACTCAGGTGACCAAGACGTTGGCCTTCATCGACCGCGGATCAATCATAACCCTGAGGAGGGAGCGGTTTGCGGATGAAAGTCGGTTTTCTAAAGATATGAAGTCGTTAGCGATGGGCAAGGGTGAGCGTAACAAAAGTAATGACTGCCAGCCGGTTGAGGTCACGGCTCATCTCCTTAGACGCTAGCCAGCAAATTGAATCGACGGAAGCCTTTAAATTAGCCGACCTCTCCATGCCAGCGCCGAGGTCGCTGGACGCAACAGTAACTTGGTAGCCTCACCTGCAGGATAAAGACATCATAGACTGGAAGGACAACGAAGTGGATCTTCTCATAGGCTGCGAGTTTTCAGAGGCAGATCTGGTACACAAACAGAGAGTGGGCAACCGCTAAGCACCCAAGCCTTGTGCACAGAACTAGGATAGATATTATGTGGTTCAGTATGGGGACGTGGCTCAGTAAATTACGTATCAGTGGAAAATGACTACATAGGGCAGCAATTGCAGCCACTGTATGAAAAAGAGTTTTATGGCGTCGGAGACGAAAGACTACCAATTTTCTCAAGAGGACAACCTCGTCCTGCTGACAGTGCAGCTAGGAACCAGAGGCCTCAAAATACAAATCGAGGTCTCCCTCTCATTGTGCAAACTAGCGGACTCTTCGATTGGTAAAAGAAACTATGCTCTGCAAAGACTACAGCGATTGAAAGAAATTTTTCTTCTAGGTCAGTTCAGATACGCAGAAGTAATGACGCAAAACGAAACTCTCGGCTACGTTAAAAAAGTGCCTGAAATCACCAACGAATGGAGCAGGATCTGGTACTCACCTCACCACCAGGCTGCTTAATCCAAGAAACCCAAAAAACTGCGGTGGTTTTTCAATGCGCAGTCAAGATTCAAAGCAAGTGTTTAAACAATCGTCTGCTACGTGAACCGAACCGGACCACGCCATTGATGGAAGTCTAATGCCTTTTCAGGGTGGACAAAGTGGCCTTATCTGCGGAAGTCAGGAAAATGTTTCTCCGGGTGAAAATACAGGTAGAAGCGCGAGACGCATTGCGTTTCCTATTGTGGTGGGGAGAACAACCGGGACAAAGCAGTGATAAATTATAGGGTGACCGCCCACTCCGTCGGAGCCACGTCATCACCGTTTTGTGCGAACTACGCTCTTTGAGGATCAACGAACAAACACGGAGCTCTGGTCCACCGGTCGGTGGTGAGCAGAATCAGCAGAAATGTCTGCGTCGACGACTACCTTGGGTCTTTCCATGACGTAGACTCGGCTCGAGTGCAGTTTAGGTGCCTCACACGGTTGTTAGAAGAGGGTGGTTTTCATCTCACGAAAAGGAATCAAAACTCTGTGGATGTGCTCGAAGTCATTCCGTACCACTGGAAGGGCCAAAAGGCTCCAGGTCCGAACGGCCTTCACTCTCCACCGAAAGCACTATAGAAATGAAATGGAATGCTGAGGCGAGCAACTTCATTTTCGAGCTAAACGTTCCCGACGAACCGGAAATTCGTTGTGGTACACTGTCAGCTGCCTCTAGTCTGTTCGATCCGCTCGGTTTTGCCTCTCCCTGGCTGTTATCCAGAAACTTCCTGTTGCAGCTACTCTTCGTAAAAAAGTCCATTGTAGCCAGCCACCAGATGGAGAAGACTGTCCGGTCTGGGAAGAATTTCCGATCAATCAAAAGAAAACAGGGAACAAAAGGATTCCACGGCGTTTGTCTGTGGTCACGAAACACAGACGGGAGGACTAAACATCTTTTCTGACGCGTCCGAAGTAGGGTACAGAGTCATGGTATACGAAGGATAGGGAATGGGAGATGGACCATTCTGTACGAGGATCCCGCTCAACAAAGTCCGTGTTGCCCCACTGAAATCGGTTGCGATCCCGAGCTTCGAGCTCAGAGCGGCCGTGTTAGCGTTCAAGGCTGTACAAGCAGTAAACAGATGCTTCGACTTCTATATTTGGTCTGCTGGTTTTTGGGCAGACTGGGCCTTAGTGCTGCATTACATTACTGACGTCGGGAAATGCTTTAGTACCTTCGTTGCTAGCGGGCTCACGATCATCCACGACGAAACGGCCATGAACCAGTAGAGGCTTGTCAAGTCTGGCGATAACCCAGCCGATCTGTGCTGCCGAGGTGCCACCAAATTCTGGCACCTGAACCCGTGGACGGGAGAACCGAAGTTCCTGCGGATGCCTTAACAGGACTGGCTCGTGTACGAAGTAATCCCCCCTCTGGAATTGAAACTGGAGATCAAAGGCTTAGCGTTGACGGCGACAGTGGTCGAAGCGACATCCATTTTGCCACTGTTGGTCAGGTTTTACTTCTGGATGAGAATGCTTCGGTCATTAGTGCGGTCGACCAGGTTAAGGATATTTTTCCTAGTCTTGAAAGGGGTGCCTCCATTCAACCGATGACTAGTGGGCCCTATAGGCCGTGATGAGTTGTGGATGGACAAGCTCGGTGAACTAAATTCAAATAAGGCCATATTAGCGAAGCGTGTAGAACACTTGGAAGAATTTCCAATGTATGTCCTGTACAACGCCGGCCAAATCCCTCCGCGCAGATCCCTGTCTATTTTTCAGGAAGGGGTCACGGTTCTCACCTTAGTCACCTAAAACTTATTGCCAGTGCCCGCGGTTAATGACTCTTTGCTTCGGCTGCTTGCATTTTACTTTGCCGTCGTAGTTGCCTACTCCGCGTTTCACGGTGAATCAAATCCGAATTGTGCTGCACAACTCGTGGTTGGTCTTGCCTTCAGGAGATCGACGCACGAACTTGGAAATACTATTAGAATGTGGATATTCCATGATCGAACTTTCAGCCACTGCGGATCAAACAACATATCCCAGGCAGAAAGCTTACAAATTTACCGAGGGGTCAGAGTAGTTTGATTAGACATCGTTTAGAAAAGTTGAATGTGAATGCAGCCCTCAGGTGACGGCGAGACCATAAGCCGGAGGGAAAGGCTGAAAGGCACAGGAACTTGAGAAATTCAACCACAATTCCTTCAGACAAAAGAAGGACCTTCGTGATTGTAAGTCGGCCTAGACGATGAGTGCACTGTGGAGTGCGTCCAAAAATACATATCAACACGGAAACTAAACCGATATTATTACCGGAAGGAATCTTTCAGAATGCTTTATACTCAAAAGAGGTAACGAGGACAACTTTATGAATAGCTAGTATCTTCCTTCAAAGACCGAAAAAACTGAAATGTGTGATTCCAAAATAATAAGCCTTTTCTGGAAGATCCAAGAGAAATTCTGAAGTATCACTTTTATGACTACCTTGCGCATGTTGCGCGGAAAAGTGAAAAGAGTGTGGGTTGGCCATTGCTGAAGATTACGTCAACTGAAGGACTGAAAGAGATAAAGTAGAATGGATTGCAGAAACACTCGGCCAGAGGTATTTTGTAGTTCTCATCCCTTTGCGCATGATTTTGAGTTAACTTCAAAAGGGATTAAGCGTTTCATTTGTCCTCGATTGGAATAAAACGCTTTGTGGAATTTAGAAAACTCTCTCCGTTTCTGCCATTGTCTGTGGAGTAACATGGCTTCATAATCCGTTCAGTACACAGGGCTCCTCCTGAATGTGGCGAAGTACTCTTTTCATCCGGTCGCTGCCTGTAAAGCTAATACCAGTGCACTCATTCCCACTCTAATTATGGAAACTTATTTTAGCACAGCGACTAGCTGTTTGGCTAAAGGTAATTTTCAACGCTGCTGACCGTGCAGTTCACCCCAGATTCCCTGATTGGCCTGCCGGTAGCCAAGTTCCAAATTTCACTGCTTAGCAAACGGACCTTCAGCCTCTCCGCACCCCCAAGAGCTGGGGAGTGACTGTAAAGGAAGTGGAAGTGGCGAACATGTCAATCCAGTTTGGTCGCAGTGTCACTAACAAGGATGAAACCTGGGCAACAGCAGTCACTCAAACACCAACCACACAGTTAAAAAAAAATAACTCCCTTGAGCTCCCAGGGGGAATACAGAGGTCCAAGCAGCGAGATGTTAGAGGCCACAGGTGCTTCCTTTGACAGCAACACAACTTGCACGCACGGGGTGGCCTTGGAGGTTCAAGAAGATAACGGGCAGGATTGCCATTTATGCAAAAAGCGGTTGTCTCCTGGGAGGTTACGTCCGAGGATACAGCGACCCCTAAGGGTATAATCAAAGCACTTAACTTGGCAGTTGATGCCGCCATATGACACACAGGTGCCTGTAGCTCGGAGAGTCAGCGGAGGAATTACCGGCTAGAACGAATGGATCGGTGCATACAGCTATGGCAGAGAAAAGGCTGGAGAGGGATCAGAGTGTGATGAAACTTCCCGGCTACATCGCCTGCAGACAAGATAGAAAGGGTGGTAGGCCGAGTGAAAGGGTGCTACTTCCCATGAGAGATCCTCATGCCAGTGAGAGGTCCAGCTTATACTCGCGACACCCAACATACAGGCTTCTGGGCGTTGCGTTTGCCCAGGCCGGTTGTCGACGAAGAGTGCCACAGACGGATGGAAACGAAGGCTCTGAGCTATTTCAACTTTTACAGATGGTGCTGAATAGTTCACAGCGCTCCATCGTATTGGGAGAAATGAACTACCCAGAAGTAAAACCAGACGAATTTTATGCCCCGTGGACCCACTGGAAGTGCTTTTGTGATGAGGCATCACAATCTTGCCCTCACAGTACGCGCAAGAGGAATCATGTGCTTTCGCAAAGGGCAACTTTTATCGACGCTAGATCTACTGGTGACAAAGTTCCATCTTACTTCACCTCTTTTGTGGTATACAAGCTCCTGGGGAAGAGGGGTCACAGAGCCCTGTTTGTGATGTTGGCTTTTAGGTGCAACAAATCAGGATCTGGGTTGGTTACGAGCTACGCTGGAGTGGATAAGGATCAGCTAAGGGCAAGGGCACGAAACATATGTCTATAAAAGGAAGTGCCAAAGTCGCTGGCGAGGGAATGGTGGAGGGAAATAAAAACCGGCCAAGAAGCTTGATAGAAGGGCCAGCTCCATTGACACAGCAAAGAAATAAGGGCCGGCGGCCTTGGTGAAGGCCAAAGGTACGAATGGCGTTAACGTTTCGTAGATGGCTACGGGCCAATTACGGACTTCACAGCAAGCACCACTCGTGAGCCGCTTACAAGACAACCAGAAACGGGACCCAAGCCTAACAACCAGGAGCGACGTACCAGCATGAGAAGAAGCTAGCAAACAACGTAAAATCAGGTCCCAAGAAGTTCTTCCCTTACGCACTGTTCTAGAAAACGACGCTTGAGATTTTAGGTACCCTGGAAGTGCCCAGCATAAGCACTGCGGCTGATGATGAATACAAGGCGTAAATATTACTTGCTTTCAATGAGAGAGTTTACCGTCAGGACCAAATGGTTTGTGCGGCTGTAACAGATATAGGGATCCCGACAGTGTTTAAGGAGCTTACTTTGAGTGTGACCGAGTTTGCTCCAGGAACTTGAATCTTTGCACAAGCACAAGGCAAACGGACCGGATACGATCCACTGGGTAATAGTTCGACCCTTTTCCATTATTTTAGTAGGGTCTGTTACACGGCTGTAAGAAGCTTCGGTAAGGAATAGTAAGGTGTCAGAGGGCCAGCCCAAGGCCATTGTCCTAACAACACTCAAGACAGGATCCGGGGGGAAGGTGGAGACTTTTAGACCGGTGGAACTGATATCAGTGTCGTGTAAGTGTTTGAAAAGTATGATCAGGAGGCAATTCTGCCCGCATCTGGCTAACAACTACCGAGTGACACCTGCACCAGACTGGTGAGGTCAAAGGTGAGCGTGCTTGGCAAACCCGACATCGTCCCTTGAAGAAGAGACAAGACGAATGGACGAAATCACTACAGTGGGGACTTGTTATTTGGAGTTCAGTAATTCTTTCGAATTTGTAGGTCATAGCTTGCTGGGCTGCAAGCTGCTGAAGCTGGGGACTGTCGGGATACAAGCCATTGAGTAGCATACTTTCCTGAGAATCAGCTTCTGTTGAAGGTTGTTGGTTAGCTGTGGAGGTCGGACACTTTTGCCAGTGGCGTGCCACAAAGTTCATTGCAAGGAAATTCGCTCTTCCTTCTGTGCACGGACGACTCGGAGAAAGAATTGGGCAAACCGTTTTTCATCTTTTGAGGGTGATGCGAGGATATCAGAGAATGATGTAGCGCTGGATAATGATGCTGATCCTAGATTGGGGGACGGATGAGATTTATCGTGTAATCTTTCCAAACAACGAATCCTGAATACCACTATGGGCGGAAAGAGCAGCATTTTTTTTCGAAATGTCGAAAATGAAAGACCTAGATTCGATAGTCGCACATGAATCAAGGCCTCCAAGAGACGGCCACAGGGCTGAAAATATGGCCATGGCGGTACCAACCGGAGTGTACAAAACTGTTGCCCGAAGAAAACAGAATTCATCTTCCACTGTGAACGCGGTTTTGAAGCGATCTCTTCCGGACTAATGTGGGCCGGCAATGGCTCCTTGTTACCGTCAAGATAGTGGAATCTTGTAGGAATTATGGCGGCTTGGAACTAGAATGATCACCTATCAGGGAAACCAATCTTAAGCCTGGCTATTACGAGATTAAAATCCCCCTAATTCAGAGCGTCGTAGAGACCGGGAAGACTTGATAAAGAAGTTAGAGGTTACAACTAGCCTGTCGGGTATAGGCATGGGTTATTTTTTCTTTCTGCTGCTGAGCTCGTCACCGAGGGGCACAGCCCTAGGCTACGGGGCACACTGGAGGCCGAAATCAAGAGCTAAGCTTCTCACAGATATGGTCGTACCATTGTCGAACAGACTGTCATAGGATGCTGCTAGCTGCAGCAGTTTGCCAACTTTCCGGAGCGCCCTTGGCTTACTTTGGAATCCAGCATTCCCAGAGCTAGCCTTACGATTGAAAAGTTAAGTGATGAGCCCCCGGTATTTGTGTCAATAAACGTGTGTCTGTGAGGGTGACACTGTCTCCCAACCTTCACCTTTCAGACCAAACATTCGAAGCTCTGTGTTAGGAGCCAAAAATTTCATTAAAAACACAACGGTCTGAATGCACAACTGATCTCGTTCACTTTCTTCTCGTGCAGACAGTACCCAACTGGACGCTTTTCGACTGAGTTTTTTCAAAACGTCCCGCATACGAGATGCATCGAAAGTTTGAGGGTTGTTTCTACTTTTATAGCTGGGTGATCCGACCATGGACATTTTGGCACGGACATTGCGTATTGTCTCATGTGTACCCAGTATTGTTGATGGTGTCCATCATGTAGGTTCAAATTCATTCTTGACAGGTCAGATGCTGAAGTGCTGGCACTTTTGGGCACTCTCGATTCTTTGCTTGCTTAAGCGTTGTTTGCTGTCGACGTCGAGAGCTGCATGATTTTTTTGCTGGCTCGTCGAAACGATTCCTCTGTTTAACGAGCTGTGATTTATCTCCAGCCAACGGTAACCGATGCTCCAGTACTATCACCCTTATGCCTTAAAACTAACCGTCCGGCTTCTCATGTCCAGGAATACGTGTGTTGGCACTGAAAGAGCTACCAACTTCAGCTTTCTCTGGGGAATCGATAACTCCCTAACCATCCCGAGGGGCTGGCCGTGTTATTTCCTGTTTTTAAAAGAAGCCCTCGTTGTCTGAACTTTTCCGATGATTCTCCCTTTCAACTTTCCGCTTAAATACTGCAGGTCACAAGAATCGCGCTTTGAGCAACGCGTAGCCAATTCAAATGAATCCCAAAACCGACGCAAGATTGATTCGTTTTCTCAACAGCACTAAATAAAAGATCACAAAAGGTGCACGTTTGCAGCCAAATAGACTTCATAGTAAAGCTCAAAGGCTCAGCGTCTCGTGACCCGGTCATGGCAGTCACAAACGGTTCAAGTCCAAATTCAAATGTTCCACCCGAACAAACAGGCTTGAAACAGGGTTGTGGATGGACAGGCTCGGTGAACTAAATTCAAATATGGCCATATTAGCGAAGCGTGTAGAATATTTGGAAGAACTGTCGGTGTATGTCTTCTGCCTACGGCCGTGTCAGTGATGACTTGAGCCAGGTTGTTGTTTGCAGTGGGAAGATTAGACTGCCAAATGCCGGTTTGGAAGTGGAAACGGGCATGAAATTAATTTGGGATTGAGCTGGAGTATGGGGAACCAGGAAGAAATTCCAGGTTATTCGATCTAAATGTTGGAATCGACCACAGAACCGTAACTTTTTAAAAATCCAAGCTCACGTTAGCCTGGTGCACAAGGGCTACCAAGAAAACCCACGAAAATGACGAAGCATACAAAGATATGGGGAGGGGAGAAATTGACCGTAGTTGGTTAGGATGGGAGTCCCATTGGGGGCTGGCTAGGTGAGGGCCGCGGGAGATAGAGCGAAAAGTTTTCAAACCGGTTTGGTGCTGACCTGTACTCCCCTGTTGAGTACTAAAAGCCTAACGGTAGTCCGGTATTTCAAGTAAATGAGGAGACTGGGGAGCAGTTTGCCTTTTGAGCTTGTCGCCTTTATCTGGTTGAGGCAGAATAAACAGGGATTTTTCTATTTACCCTTCTGGGGTCTGAAACGGTGATAATAGTGACACTTGCTGGTTCTTGAGTTTTCTTTCGGAGCTTTCGGGCAGAACGGTAGCGGCTGTGAGGGGGGGGGTGGGGTAAACTAGTACTGTACGACCGCCTTCGTTAAACGGCAAACCTCCGTGCACAAAGTCTGAAGGTTAGCGTTGCTCTCGAGTGCTTTTTGCAGGGTAGTTGTCGACTCAGGTTTAACCTTGGATCCCGTTGGAGCAGCAGTGGTGGTCTGGTACGCACGAGACTGTGGAAAGAATGCACGTGCCTGCTCGAAGGCCATGTTTGCAGTCTCGGCGCACGGATCCGAACTCGGCCCTTGTCTTATAACGGCAGCTATTCTGTGAGCTTTCAGTGGAAGCCACTGCATCCATAGCTGACGCGGGACTGTGTTTTCCGTGGACTTCATGCCCACCGGCGAACCCATTTTCCGCAATAACAGTGATGGCCTCATATCCCCCAGTGGCTTTTTGGAGGGAAGGTGCCGAAATTTTTCTCTTCCAAAGCCGGCATATTCTCAGTGAGGGCTTCAGCAGTGTTTCTTAGGGGTTGTGATCCGGGGCTCATAACGAAATCTCCGATCTGTAAGATCATATTGGCTGGGATTACTGGGGACAGCTTGCTGTATTTGGATTGTTGACTAGATATGCTAGCATCCTGGAAAAGAGGCCCAAGAAAGGCGATGAAAACTTCCGAGTCTCCCTGCATGAAATCCAGTGGTTTCACCTTAGCTGCATGGCACTCTGGTCCGCTATCGGACTAAAGCCCTCTGCTCGTCACAAAAAGGTGCACTATGGAAAATAACTGGGTTGAGATTCCAAAATGTCGTTGGCTAAGCCTGATAAGCAAAATATTAGGATAAATGCGAAAGAAGATCGACCGGTGCCATAAAGACGATCAAAAGGGGACACGATTCTGTCCTCGAAAAAAATATACGCAGTTGGGGGTCACCAATCGGAATGTACACACCGGATGAAATAATCTAACTAGTGTTAGACAGGACATATGACTAACAGAACGAAAAAGACTACCCATGACGTGATCTGTCCGCATTACTCCAGGTGGAATTATTTAAAAACGATAGACGAAATGGCCTTCTAACCATAGGACGGCATACACCCTTGGCTTCTACTATCGTGCTTGCTGAGGAGGTCAATGGGAGTAAGCCTTGGCCTGAGTAGAGGGACATCTTGCCTGCTCTTGCTAAAGAAATGCGACGGAATTAGCGCTAGTGGTTTCCACCTGTGCGAAACGAAGCGAAACCAGTGATATATTGGATGTGGTCGGCTGATCGGTTAGCCGGAGTGGCACAAGGTAGAATCGGCCCACATTTGCGTGATATTTAGGGATTCTAAAAAATTTTCTAATTCGCACAAACATCTGAATATCGTGATCCCAGCTGATGCAGCTTCAAAACAAATACGCAGTCTGAGAAGCTACTGGTGCACTTAATTCTCTAAGCACTCCAATTTCCTTCGGCGGTTCCATCAAATTTATTCAGTCTGCTGATGCTGTAGGCCAAAGCAATTTTTAAGCAAGCCGGTAATTAAAATATAAATCATCTGTACGCTTCAGTTCTACCCTAAATCCCAAAGCAGCGTTCAACAAATTCTCAAAGATCGGTAACTTGGCATAATTTCCTGCGCGAACTGCGTAATGCCCTCATCCTACCCGCGTACCCCGCGTTTGAAAGTGCAGTTTTCACACTCAACAAAAGCAAATCATCCTGCAAAGTGCTTTCCCGGCGCAAGCCACAGTCTGGTACCGGTAAGTAGCCCTTTACCAACCGTAAACCTGTGTCACCTGTTGGCTTTATTCTCGCCTCCAAGTTCGACGGAGGCTGGTCACACACGATGAGAAGTTGTGTCATAGGTATCTCAAAACGGGCCAGTTTCAAACCACAGGTGGGACCAAGTTAAAATGCAAATGAGTTGCGTGAAATTGGTTGCCTATACATTGGCCAAACTCAAAAATAGTGAATTTAATGAGTATAACCTTTCACTTCAAACTGGTTTACGCTGAGCCCCGCAAATGAGACGAAGGGCGGAACCTAGCAATTTAATATGAATGAAATAACAATTTCATTCACACGTTAGATATCGAAGCGGAAACGACTTCCGTGTTAATTAGGGGTATAAACGTCACGTGATGTTTGTCACCGTCTCCCGTGTAAACCGTCGGATAATGTATCAGAGGATTACGTATTGGCGAATCGTGAGTGCATCTGGCGCTCTTTCAGTCTAAGCCGGGATTTCTTGGGATAATAAACCATCTTTCCATGATATGCTCGATCTTCGAGATGGATGTCTTCCGGAAGCGAGTCGCTGGTTTGGTGAAACCTGCAAATGGACGATGTTTGCATTACATTAGCCTCAACAACACGATAGCAGGAAATATATGAGTTCCTATAACAACCTTGCCAGTTATTTCTGTCCATTTGCACACAAGAGCCAGGTTGTCCCAGGTCACGGAAGAAGGCATTCTTCGGCAGCTGAATCCGAGGTCTGCGAGTATGTATAGCCTCAGAGCACTCTACTTCAATTGTTGTTCAAAACCAGTTCGCCACTTACAGTTCCGTTGAAATTCGCCATCACTCCAAAGTCTTCCTTCAGTCTGAGATCTTTTAACTGTGGCACTGTAACTGTTCTTGATCGGTGGCATTGGTTGCTTTATTACGACAGATGGCGTGGTCCGGTCCGGCAGTTATCAATGTAAAGTCGTCGCGGGCCATTCCAGTCGGGCGGCTTACGTTCGAATTGGTGTGGTTATTCGTGAGTGTTGTTGACAAGAAAATAACCTAACTCTCTTACGGTCCAAATGGGCCTATGATGTGGGGGTAATGGATGTGTAGCCTGTTGTGATGTGCTGGATGAAGTGCAAAAGTGGCGCCCAATTTTATGCCGAGCAACTGAGACTAGTCACTTGGGGCTGGGGAACATCTTTTGGCATCTTTTAAAGTCAATGTTAGTGGAAGAATACAACATTCGCTAGGAAATTTCCGTAGGCCCGCCGAGGTGGTGAAGGGTAGATTGCCAAGAAGTCACCCGAAGAAAGAGACTCAAGTATCGAGGATTTTCAATGAATCGTCTGCAACGGAGGCAGTTTTTTGGGAATGTTGCCCGACTTCATGACCATTTGTATTCCGTGAACGAAATTAGCGACAAAGGTACCTCCTCCGAAAGGAGTAGCACCTTTCTGAGAAGTTAACATGTAACTCTAAAGTTTATTATTGCTATCAGTCTCTAGGAACTCGTAGGCTGGCACCTTTCCGTGTAAACAGCCATCTTCTGCTTGCAGAAGCTTTCAGGACTAAATAGGGAAGACTTATGCCCACGCTGATTGATTTCGCCGGTTCACCCTTTTCTCGAACGGGTGACTACTGAGTGCGTAGTCACTAAGCTCGCCTGGCCCTCTTGACTGCTCTTCAGATACACATTCGTCTTATTTAACCCCTGAAACCCTTGATGCTGTTTCGGTGGAGATAAATCACATAACCCACGGTTTTGAGTTACTTGATTAGGAAACCCTCGACATCCTGCTGAAATATTCTACACTTGCATTTCGCTGATCCTCACACAGCGTAGCTTCAAAAACCACGCGCTGCTTTCGCCTGCGAACCTCATACGTGTTGACTCTGAGGAGAAGGTGAAAATGCTACTGGGTAACCTTTTCCGGAAGGTCCAAGTCAGGACCTCGCAACCCACCCTCCCAGGCTGTGGCTTTACAATGGACGGCACACTTCGAAGAACTCAGTTCCTTTTTGTGCCTTATCTTTTCTGTCCTTCCACACCAGCCACTGTTAGAGAACGGTAGGTGAAATCGTCCTCAAAGGTACTCAGTCATTAGCTGTGCTGATTTCTGGGTGCACAGATATATTCATAACTGGAAGCATATTTCGTGTGTCATAAGAAGCAATTGAGCTTTCTAAATAAACACTACGAAGCCTTGCAACATGGAAAACACTACTGATTGCCATCCAAATCTTGGCAATTTGATCTCACCCTCAAATTTCCTTCAGTGTGTCATAATCGATACCAGGGTCTTTACTATCCCGGCTAACATTCTTTGCGCTCAACCAATGAGAGCAAGTATATGACTCTGGACTGGCAAGGATGTAGCCCTATTCAACAATACGGCATGGATTTCACACCTAACCGCCAACAGGGAAAGCTGACTCTAAAATCTGACAGACTGAAGCACTTACGCCCAGAGAACAAAGCACAATCAGGATGGAAGCTGCCAGATGGTCTTTCATTCGTCAGGACAAATACTGCTGCTTTTGCAAAGCCATCCACGATCTCACGTATCCATACAAGTGTAGCCTTATAATTCATAAGAGTAACACGAGGCGAACTAATTAATTCTATTCCAGAAATGAAAATATTTTTTATGCCCACCGAGAACCGGCATGCAGAGTGGTTACTACAAGTCCAGTTTCAACCTCGTCTCTGAATCCCGTAGCTCTTACCTCTCCAAAATTTCATAGTTCAATTTTCCAGTCTAAAGTGCCACTGCCCCGGCATAATTGTGATTAGCTTACTTATTGACTATCATTTAGGTTCATTTATTCCGTCAACTTCTGTGGCAATCTTCCGCCTAGTTAACATTTACTTAATAAAGCAGCTATACCCCTAGGTCTAGAGTTTCCTTCTTTTCGCCTCATGTACCAAGTTTTCCGATGGAGGGAACAGCGTCCCAGTTCTCGTCCCTTATCTACGTCACACAAAATTTACTTTACTTGGTCCTAGCGGGTCTCATTCCGCTGCTCTTGTTTCGCCCTGGCATTTCAACCCAGAGTCTCATTCCGGTGACCCTCTTTAAAAGCCAGATCACCTTCATCCTTTCCCATTTTCTTCGCCACTTCTTGCATTCTTGTTCTCTCTCTTCCGCTGGAAGCCCACATTCTTTAAAAGCAGTTCCAATTTATAGATACTAGAGGGTTTTTACCATTGACCACCGATCCCCAGCTAGGGGCATCCCGGACGGCGTTTTTCTATTTTGATTTATCCAGACAACCATTGACGCGTATCTACCCTTTGATGGCTCGAGCTGATCCAGTGACTGTACCGGCAAAATATCTGACCCACCTTTCCGGCTAAAAATTTGACACCTGCCCGTCATTCCATCGCTAGCCCTTTGGTCCTGCATTTCAGAATTCAACGCAACCTGGTCGCAATCTTCTAGACTATTCGGCCTGTACAGCTATATGACAACGCCAATATCCCTCGTGCGAACCCCGCTGGTGTGGAGTGCTGTCAGATCCACGGCTTTGGCCGGGGCACATCGGGCGTGCAGGATATCTGCAACGATGTGCGGGCGCAGCCAGGATGATAATTGAACATCTGTCACCAAAATTGTTTTCAGGTTAGGTGTTCAGCTCACGGTCAACCCCACCCACCGGCATCAGTTGCGGAAAAAACTCTATTATTACACCCAAAATGCTGCGAATATGCCGCAATCTCCTCCAGTTGTCACAGGTTCTATGTAGTACTCTCCTCCGACTATGCCACCTGGACTTAACGCTTCTTACGTCGGGCAACACTTGCTTACGTAAAGTGCATATTCACCGCGTATTTAAAAGACCGTTACCATATGCCTCTCACCGTTCATTATCATTTTTCTCGAGAATTCGTGCAAATCAATCCACCTGTCCCATTTGCAAAATTAACCAATCCTCATGATAAAACTCTCTCCTTTCTATCTCATTTACCGGAATATTTGGAAAAGGTCACATAAAATGTTGATACATACTTTCGTTCCACAATTTTCAAACAGTATATCTCATCGAGGAATGTTTGTCTCCAGAGCATCCCAACAGTCGATGATATTGAGACAGTTCGCTCTTTCCACCAGTCCTACGTTTTGCCCGCATATGTCCGAAGCTTTTCAATATCCTCACAGTGCAAAGAGTCATGCTTTCTTCATTTATTTACATCTGAGAGACATCAGTTTCGCAGCTTGTTGACTTGTCGCTGTCACGTGATCCGTCTTTTACAAGGAACATCATTAGACAGTATTTTACCTGTCAATTACTTCACCGCTCGACTTCTCAACTGTACTCCTCGGTTGCATGGTGATTTTCATATCCGGTATTTTATCCTGGTGAATTCTACCAGACAATTCTGAGCCTTGCAACCCCCAGGTCATCATTTTCTGCCCTTAGATAACGCTAATCGATACGCAAATACTTACTTGTCATCTAAATGCTCATCTCCTTTGCAAACGGTTTCTGCGCTACTATCCTGGCTACGCATCAGAAATTGATCTGTGGCCCGGTTCCCACTTCCATGGTGACGCATCATATTCCATTTTTCTGAAAGTGGACAATCTGCTCAAAGATTACTTGTTTGCATCCGGCCACTTCACCCTCCACCACCTCGGCAACCTCCCTCTGCAGGTGAGTCCTTTGTTGGGTATTTAACCGACTCAGTCGACATTCGGTCGCCAAACGTTATAAAGGTAATCTTTGAGGGATTTTGCTATTTCTGTATCCACAATTTCACCGTTTTTATCGTCCGATTTCTAATCCTTAGCCATTCCATGCATCGCGGAGCGCTACGGCTGGTTCACGTCACCCTTGGAAACTTTTTTCCCCAAGGTGACCAAAATTTCTGTCAATTCCATTTGATTCTCCTTTTTCGCAGTCCCTCTTTTGTAATGTCTGGCTAAAAGTCTGTTGCTGACAACCAGCTCTGTCTGGACTCGGCCGGCCTGGCCACCCGACCTTAAGTTCAAGTTTAATCGGCGCCACCATAAACAGCAACTTAAATACTTTCTCCTAGACTATATCGAGAGCACAAACTTGAATCACCCTCTTAGAAATTAGATTCCGCTTCCAGTTTTACGGTTTGATCTTGCTTTGCAGTATGCCTCGGGGGTATCCGAAATGAAGCCTTATTATTATTTTTATCATTGCTATTGTCGCCAGAGCTTGTCCGTAGCTAATATGCCACGAGGGGCGTAAAGTAGAAAATTCAGCGGTTATGATTTTCCAAAAGAAAATAGAAAGCCCATAACCTGATGGTTTTCAAATTCTTCGAATATTTTTCCCTTATATCTAGGTCCATCATGAAATACAAGCGAAAACCGACGGCTGCAAACTAGTTAGTCAGCGCTAAACAGCAGTCCGGTGGACATGGTGCTTTACAAGACGAGGATAATGCATCGAAATTTCTCAATACGAGTGATCATTTGAACTAAGGATGAGATCGAGTAATCACTGATAAAATCTGTCTGCTGGAAGACTGTGAAGGTGGCGCTTCAATTATGAAGTCCTCTGTGATTTTCATTGTAGCAAAGCATGCATCAGCAAAAGTGGTAACGAATATTGCGGCAGCCGATGCAACAAAACTTTCCTTTTTCGAAACGGAAACGCATCTGGAGCAGGCAGGTGATTATTATGAGTCAGAAGACATGAAGAGCCCGCTAACGTGGTATTGTGGAGAAGAAGATCAGTGAGTACATGAGAATGCGACCACTGTGCATTGGGGAAGATGGTAGCTGGAGGTGACGGCTGTGACAAGCAGAGCAAGCATCAATGGGGAATGTATTTCTCGGCAGTGGGATGGAATGTAAGCCAGTGATCAACGTGAGGGCATTCATCTTTTGCAAAATTCCTTTTTGCCATAGTGCCTGAAACTATTTCCGCTCACAAAGTCTGCCGAAGACATTATGGCGAATGTCTTAACTGGGCGCGCACTAATAGTCCTGCTTTGGAAATCATTCCGCCATTTTCCCTCCTCCTGGAAAGATATATCCTGTTATCTCTTGAAGATCACTTGGAAAACAACTTCGCGTTCCATGTGTTTCAGTTAGTCTTACCCATTTTCCTGATTATCTTCGAAGACCTAATGCCCCTTCTCAGTCCTAAATCTCACTTATGGAATATCACATTTTTGGCCATCTATTCACAACAAGTATCGCTCCATAAGTAAAAGATGGCTGACGAAGCTGAAACATGCCTAACCGCTAAACCTCCGCAAGCTAGGTCCTGTTACGTCTCACCAAACTGCGTAGTGGGGGCAGAATCGTGTGCAGTGGCACGAAACTGGAGCTGATCTATTCAATTACGAACTAATGAAAGGCTAGGATGTGCCTTTTAGGACAACAGTGCTGCTGATAAGTCTCACCCGGCCCTCTGTGGCAAATACAAGCAGCTAGATGGTTGCCTCTTTCACTTTCCCGTCATCATTACTTCTAAGGTAGCAAAGAGAATAAACGGCAGTTCAGGTCAGGTTAGGATTCCGGGACCAGTGCAGGTGCGAGCCTTAACAGCCTCAATTTATCTGAACTGGTGGGGCTTTTGGGGGTTTTCCAGGAGCTGCGGCTTCTACTTTGGTTATATGAAGCCCGCACTATTAAATCATTCAGCATGCCTAAAACAAAGCATTAAAAATGAATATGGTTAAATTGCGAGTGGTTTTGTGCGGTCATTTTTCAGCATATCACGATGTTGGATGCTGAGATTCGGTCACGCAATAAAGTGTCCATTCCTTGGTAAGGATCGCTAGTTACATCTGGACTCTACTTTGGTGATACTGACGTAGACAAACCTAGCTGTTTCTTCTCCTCCTGTGCACTTGTTGTACGTACGATTGAATTCGTGGGTTTTTGAGGACAAAGAGGAAGGAGGGTTATGAATGCGAGTAGAGAGGACGGGAGCAAAAAAATGAATATCCTGTTTATTTCAGGCAGTGATGAGTACCAGGAAACGAGCCGATGAACTGGAACGACAGAAAAATGAGAAACACTTTACCAAAATACGGCTCAACCTGAAGCGCGACAAACCTTCCAGCCGTTGCCACGTTTTTGGCTTTGCTACAAGCAGGTGGATGGCCAGCTGCATCTCAGGTGCTTTTTGATATCAAGCAGTGATTCATCACGTGGTGACATTGAGATAGATCCCAGCACCCTCGGCAGAAAAGTCAACCCTGAGTTTCAACACTTCCGGTGTGCTAGGCTTCTTCATTGTCCATCCAAACTCATTCCGTCATACCTTCAGGGCATTTTTCCAGTATCACACACCAACGGTTTGCTGGTATCCGAGTCTGGTCCCTGATGCTGTCATTATGAACAAGACATTCGTGCAGTCTAGATGTAGATATGGGCCAACCGACGAGTATTGTTAGGCTGCATTACCGTTTTAGAAATTTAATACGGGATCAGTAGTCATCCATCTAGCGCGATGATATTTTGGGTAGGAGGGACTATGCCTGGTTGCTTCATTTGTAGTATTTTGACTACTTCGTTTCCCCATAGTCCCTCCTCGAGAGTGGTGAGGGATTTTTTTGCTGTATATGGCCTCAATCGTTTTCATCTGCAGTGATATCTTAGAAGAGTGCTGAAAAAATGCGCGAAGTAAAGAGGTTTTAAAGATTCGTTGAGGTAAATATAGCTCGCCGCCTCATGGAAGGCCGTTTAACCGGTTTGGTTCAGAAACCATGCCGTCCATCACAAATTTTATTTTCTCCGAACAGCTTGTTTGCTGTCCATGCTTTTTCACCACGATTTTCCATGCCGACCACAACCCCTTTGCCTCCACACCTTCGTGAAGTTTTGTTTATTTAATCCTCCCGCTTCACGCAGTGTCAGCCTCGTTCTTGTGACAGGTGCCGCCTGGCCTTAGTTTTAATATTTCTAATTGTCTCTCTGATATCCTCGTGGTAAACTCTGACTCAATACATTTCAACGCTTACTTTAACTTTCTTCTCCGCTCCGGAATCTAAGCCCACTTACCAGCTAGTATCCATGCCCGTTCTGTTGTTTCTTCATAATCGCCCCGGTTACTTGGCAAGACAAAACTGTTTGAAAGTAATTGCCTTTCCCCCTCCATCTGGCTCATCTTTGTGAATGACTTAACTTGGCCATTCAGCTTTGATCGTGTACTCACTCACTCACTCACTCACACAATTCTGTTTGATACTCATCTCGCTTGTGCTCGTGTTCTCTCACCCAATTCTTTCTCCTCTGATTGTTGACAGGTTAAAATGCTTTCCACAAAATGGGCTTTCTCAGTGAGCCACTTGACTCGTTCCTGCATTGCATCCTCGAGCTTTTCGCCCCTTTTGTAGCCTGGGCGCTTCAAGGACTGTATCGACGGCCTTGATTCTGTGATCGGTTTGCCCATAGTTTGAGGTAATTTGCTGTAATTATTTGAAAAGTTGCTCTTTGTACGCGCAGAAAATCGAGTTCGCTTTTTCTGCCGTGAAAATCTGGCTTAATTCATCAGTCAGTCTTTCAAATACGGGAAGACAATCCTGTACAGTACTTACGTTTCTAGCAGCATTCCTATTGCCTATGTCCGTATAAGTGAGTATCCGACCGATACAGCCGCAAACCAGGGGCTCGGACAACTTCAAGTACTCAGTGGTCAAGTATGCGACAGACAAACTTACACTGTACAGAGCCAAATTAAGGCAGGTTTTCCGACCGGTAAGAATGCTTAATTTGTCCGACATTTTGGATCTGAACATGCTGGTAACCTGAAGTCAAACTGCGGGTAAATTCTCCGGCCAAAGGTAAAGGCAAGCCACTTTCCGTGTTGTTTTATGCCGTGGCTCTTGCACTGCTGTAAGAATTGAACTCAATATTGCTCGTATCTTGATTCTAGGAGCTCATATAAAGGGACGAAAACTCAGAGGGAGATTTGAGTTAGGTCAAAAAACACGCGACACTCTCGGAACTCCTGGAAGCTGGACACCATAAGGAAATGACTTGTCCTTGAGCTTAAGTTGGACAAAACAGTGAAGCAAATTTGTGGAAAGGTGTCCCCGGATAAAAGTCGTATTACATTGTCAGTCCCAAACATTCACCCACAGAACAGCTTCTTCTCTGGTGACTGACGATCCTGATAGTTTACAAAACCGGTGATATTTCTGCGCCATAGCCTGAAAGATAGACTTCAAGCGCAGAAAATAATGGATTCTGGCCACATCTAAACCCGGAAATAACTAAACTTGACAAATCCAAACCGTTAAGGAGCAGGAAGCTTATAATAATGGAAGCCGTATTTAAATGTTGAACAAAATTAAATCACGACGTTTCAAACCGCACTCGACTGTGCACGTTCCGAGGCTAATCTTAGGAGTGGAAAGGAATCAGTGTTGCCGGAAGGCCAATAGCAAAGGTCTGAACAGTTTGCAGAAAGACAGCAGATCAAAGCAGTTAAACAAAGCGTGAAAATGGAGCAGCAGTAGTCACTTTCGATGAAACTAACCAAATTCGGTGAGCTTCTTTTATGTGCAATCAGCCGCGAAGTGTCGGTCACCATAACGGCTTCCTGTCACCGCCGTTCTTGGTTTGTTGAATGGGGAACCGACCGCGAGGGTTGTTTGGCTTGGCCTAGCTGGCAACTAGGTTGAAATCCCTGATACTGCACCCAGGATGCCTCATTATCCGGGATCAGATCAGTATGAAGACAAACACACGGAAAGAAACAAGGAGATGAAACTTGGTGGCCAGGGAGACGTTGCTGTGCTGAGAAACCACAGCTCATCTTATTGAGAAAGGGAAGTCAAGCTGAGCTCGGAACCATTTCTGAATTACATTAGACGTGGTAAAGGAGTGACTGTCATTGAGGAATCTTTCACAGGGCCATATCCGTCCGCCCTTTAAGTTATCCCAGGGGATGAGGATTCCCTGGTTGGTGAACACTTCCTTCAGGTCTCCCGTTTTACAAAATCCACAAGAGCAAACTCCAAAAAGCCGAAGTGTAATAATAATGGAAGGCAGTTTGTGAAGATTTGGATTCACCTGAAATTATCAAAAGAGGATAGCGTGCTGGGGCTATCTCATTAAACCTCGCACTTACTTACTGGCCTCCCGACATTGATTTCAGTGCAACCGTGACAGAGAAAAAAACCTAAGTCTGAGGTGACGTGCAGAAATATCGGTGGTTAGGAAGAGCAAGCAAACCACTCCGGCATAAGATCGAAAGACCTAGTTCGTATCTAAATGAGTTCGTCAACCTAGGAACCAAACCACTGAAAGATAGGTTTCTGTTCTTTACCCCGGATAGTGGTGAGTTTCTCCATGTGAGAGCTGTAGCGGATAGGACTTGAGTGTGCCTTATCCTTGTCATCGGTTCTGTGCTTGTGCAAACGTGCATCGGGGAAATGTCTCGCGTGGTACCCGGGTGGTTAGAGTTAAATCATATCAAAGGTGGATGGATATTATCTTTCGAAATACACGCCGCTGTCGGAGCCCGCCAAGATGACCGAGCTATCAGTGATAACACCGTCCGGCGTAGAACACAGAGGCCCACTAACAAGCTGGATAGAATTGTCTTGGAGGGAACACCACGGTTTTGATTGTCAGTAGCCACCCAGGTACATATGATCCTTCTGCGGTTCAAATTGTGGGAAAACCAGAGGGCCAAAGTCAGTCCCCCGGGTTTACAGGGCCAAGTACGAACACGTACGACCCATGCTCGTTTGGTGCATGTAACCAGAGACATTCCATGTGGGCCGCTGTCTCGTTCCTGCCCAAATAGCGCGGATGACGAGACAAGGTTTGCGTGTGTGGAGATCGCTGTGTGTGCCATTCGACGAAGGTGGAGGAGGAGAAACTGCACATAAAAAAGTCAAACCGTTTCAAAAATCGTGAGAAAATAGGCATTTCATTTGGCCGAGTAATAGCGAAGTTGCTGGAAAAGCTAGCACTGCAAATTGTCGGGTGCTAGCCAGGTCCCAAGGAAGGCATACGGAATGGACACCAAGCAAAAGTTCTGACGGCCGTCAGAAGGCGGCGAATGTCAGTGGAATAGGTGAAGGACCGCTTGTATTGAAACAATGTCTGTCTCCTCCACTTAACAGAGCTACGCCGGGCGCAATAAAAGTTAAAGAAGCTAGGGTTCAGCCGTCCACAACCACAGCAATCACAATCGTGTCTCCCAACTAGAGGAAACAAATGGTCCTCACAGCCAGCGGACGAACACCGAACAGCCCTGTGGCGTCGAACAAAGCACAAGCTAACCACGACTGAGTAATCTTTTGCTTTATTCATCCGTGACAATTTTATTCACGAATCAACACATTCAAACTCAGTCATCTTCGGGTCCTTATACCAACTCCCCCCAGGGAGAAAATGACCAAGTGACCCTTTGGCCCTATCAAGGGTGTACTGCGAGCGGGTTTTTATCAATCTTACGAGTTTTATGCGTCGTCAGTTGTTTGGTGGACCACGTTGCACGCCACAATCCGCTCGCTCCGCTGGTGGAGTTTTACTAAATGCGCGCGGTCCTAGCAGTGACGTGCCAGGTGTCGCGGGAAACATACACCATATGAAATACCCTGATGTGATTTTTTCGTTGGCTGTTCAACAGACTGTGCTACCACGTGCAATAAAAAAGAAAAGAAAACAAAATATCAAAAGGCAAAAGAATGAAATAGAATGAACGTTACTCACTCCGGTCGGTTGGTGCCATACACAAACTTCGAAATGTACGAAATGTATTTCGTTTTTCAAGTACTTTTATAAAAACGACAGACCTCGGAAACGGCTTTAAATTAGATTGAGAAATGAATGCTGACTAGGAGCCGCTGTTGATAGTGCACATGGCGGCCAGATCGCGCCATCCGCTGCAGTTTCAGAGTTTCCGGTTGCACTGTTTGAAGCTCAGGAGTGACATCTCTGGTGGATGACGGAACTATTGGGGAGCTATAGCGCGAACTTGACGCGGTCATAATATATAATCCCGCACTCACCGTTCTGACGAATGACGCGAACCAGGTTGCTTCTATCAAGCCCCTTAAATTAGCCTTTATAAGCTAGCCGCAGATATATTCTTATACTGCTCAGGCGTGTGAAGAACAGGGCCCGGATGGCCAAAATTTTTGTTGTGCTTTGAAGGTTTCCACTTTCGCGGAGGTAGCATTCGCAAACGGCTCACCTCTACGGCCAACTGTTGAGCATTGAGTTGAAACTGACGTCACTTGCGCATCCTACAGCAAAGAGACCCCCAGGTGGCCGAGGGGCTCGATCGATGCCAATTCTACAGCTGAAGCTCTATAATCGGTTTCATAGACGGAATGCAAACCTAGAAGGTCTATTAGAAGCTCCTACACTGATCTAGGGCCGTCGGCAGCAATGAGCGAGGTTCTAAGCTGGCTATGGATACGCCCAACTATACCGTTTGCTGTTGGGTGATACGCTGTCGTGCTAGAACGACAACAAAGTAACTTATGCAGAGTACCCCCAAAGAACCTTTATTCTATTAGTTCACCGTGATCAGTAGTCACTGTGGCGCGGCATCTTTTAAGTGAACTCTGAACTTTCATGAAAGCAGCTACTGTGGCTACTGCCTTCAAACTGACAGTAAAAATAGCCTCCGGACAAAGAGTGAAGATGCCGACCATGGAGAAGGAACAACGAAAACCTTCATAGGTGCTGCATCAACCGGAGATATCTGTGTGAGAAAGCCGTAAGGTTGCAGCTGGAAAGTGGCCCAATAAGATCATTGTATTTTTAGTTGCTCAGACCGTTGGCAGTGAAAGCTCGATCGAGCTCGACCATGGAAACACTCAACCGCACCTTTCCAAATGTACCCAAATTTTATTAGTTTGGTGGTGGCTCAGATGCCAGTATGGGCTAAGTTCCGTAAGGTGCTAAAGAACATGCAGTACCAAGACCTGGATACGATGAGGCTTGGATGTGGCAAATTTTGTGTATCAAACTACCGAGATTGAGGAATTGGCTGAAGGAAACTCCAAATGTATAAAGGGTGTGGTTCGGCAAGGATCTGTGTAATCCAATTTCAAAAGTTTGGAAAAGATCCAGGCTCTAAGGTTTATGGCCAGACGCTGACTATAACTAGGTTCAGCCGAAAAGGAGTATCACTCAAAGCGTTGCTAGCTCCGATAGATTGACGAACTGCAATAAGTTACCCGTAAGGATGAAAACTGTCTACCTTCGACGGTATGTTGGAGGTGTGTGACAGTACCGCAAACAGCAAGTGGTTCCCGAATGAAGGTACGATATCTATTATTGGCTGATCAAAAGCGAAGAAAGATGCCAGCAGTCTTCGCTGTGATGTGGATCACCGCTAGCGCACGTTGCCCGTTGCTTTGTCAGCTGCATTGATGGCTATGCTTGATTGTGCTTCAGCTTCGAAACGAACCGGCAAAACGGCAGGAATCAAAGCATTTTTGTTTACATTAGTCAGCTCCAACTTTCTTCCGTTATTTTACAGTAGAGTCCCTAATATCTCTAATTAACCGTGATTACAGCTGCATGAAGTGAGCACATTAAGGGGTGAAGTGACGACAACAGCTCATCATCCTGCTGAAGCGACTAGTGGTGGCTATTTAAGTGGCCAACTGAAAGTCACCAAGGGCTCATACACTTTCTTCCCCACTACTCAATGCGCAGCCACTAAACACTTTCAGCGGTAAGCTACTGCTGCTCCGAAATTCCTGATTACCCACAAATTATCTTTTGACCAAAAGCTGAGTTCACTTTCAGGCAACAAGTTCTCTCCCAAAGGCTCCTTCTCGAATTCTTCACTGATTGTCCATCTAGACGACGTGGTTCCTGGATTTCGGAATGCAATCAAAAACCGCGTGAAACCTGTGTTTCGGAAGATTGTTGTGGACTCAGAAAATTGTCGTCATGACTGGAGAGGTGCTTTAATAGACAGCACTGCTTCCAAAATGCCGACTCCGTCAATATCACCTTCAGAAGTTTGTTCTTTTCCGGAGAAACTAAATAAAACGTCTCACACTACTTTGCTGATCGAATCCAAAACACCAATTCAATATCCACCCTTCATGAAAAGTAGCTGCACAAACGGATTGATGATGGAATTGTCCGCAATGATGAAATTGAAACTCTCAGGGAAAAAGTCCTCGAACTAATGAAACTGAAGAGGCTGAGGACTAATATTTATCAGCTGCAAGTGTTAAAAGTCTTTGCCATTCCCAATTTATTTCTACAAAATGACGATCCTCTGTCGTGCGGACCATTGCGAGACATCTTCCAAGTACTTTGCGCTAACTTACCTTCGATAATGCTTGCTTTAGCCGATCTCTCTGACGACATTGGTCACCTAATGGAAGGACTTCTCGACTAATGAATTGCTAGCCTTGATCTGTGCCTCTGCAACTCAACAGGTCCTTTCGATCCACCTGACCTATCTTCTTTAGCCGCCTTGAGTTGCTACACATCTTGGGCTTTTCCCATTAAGGAGCAATATTTTTTTGGATTCAGCAATAAATATTAGTCCATGCACTTTGTTGGTTGATAAAAGTGCATCAGAGATCACTTCTGATCACCGTATTTAACTTTCTCACCCAAATGCATATAGCAAAATCGAATCTTTGACCATCTGACTGCGCTGGTCGTGCATTATCCACAAACGAGACTACAATTCTGATACTCTCAATATTCTCAAAGCATTTATTGATTCCAATGGCTCCCATTTTCCATTTAAAAGATGTCTCCATGTAGCGAGCATTTAACTGGATAACTCAACTTTTACCGCCACCCTCACCGCGTCATGGAAACCTATTAGGTTCGAGGGATAAGGTCTCGTCGCCCTGCTTAGGGAGGCTCTGTGTGGCAAATGAAAGGGCATAGGGATCTGGCTGGCATTGCTCTGCAAAAACACTTATCACAATGGTCAAGATCAAAGTAGAACGTCTAAATAATCAGTATATGCAAACAGCTGGATAAAACGGATCGCCTCGATACGTAAGAATCCCTGGGGCAGCTGTGCCACTTCAGGCCCATTTCGGAGTTACATTTCGGAGACTTGACCAACTGGCTCGCCGTCAACTAAGGCATGTCTTCATTTCCCCTCATATCTTAGATACCAAATCCGAACCTCGTTACACCCGATTTTGTACCTGGAGTTCCACACCAAGTCAGGTACCACAAGTTCTGGTGCCTCAACTCTCTATCATCAACTTCACTGCAAGCCTGCTCTCTTGAATCCAAGTCCCGTTTCGCTAAACTATTTATTCGTTTTATTCGATGGTGATTTGCCATTGCTGGAGATCCGGAAGCGTTGGAAACTACACCCGAAATGAATTCAAAGGCATGGCCTAATAGCCCAAAAGTCCGGTTTGTTGAATATATTTGATATTCTTCCCCGAAATGCTTAGATCCACTCTCCTTACCCAACAAAACTCACCTGCAAACCTACCCCGACAACCCACGACGCCTTTGGCCACATTGTCTATTCTAATACCCCCACTGTTTATCACCTTGGCCGTGCTGTGGGGCTGGCTTTTTTGATTATGCAAATGTTTTTGGATCCCTTCTGCTGAATTTTCTATGTAAAGACGCGGCTAATTGTCATAATCTCAACTCAGTTCGTGCCCGGTGTTCTGATCGCGGACAGATATCCTATGGTAACCGATATCCGTCGTCACTTCAAGCTAACCTAGTTGATTTTGATAATACCATTTTATAAATATTTTCTTCGTCACATCAGTTTACTCCCCGTTTCACTTAGTCTCACTAGCTGGTAATACTCGGATGATGTTTAACATGAATGCCGCTATAGCTGTAAGAAATTGTGGATATTTCCAAGTATATCCTCTGTGTAGGAAAAACGACCGTCTTCAACAATCCTCCCGAAAATTCGCTGCTAGTTTTTTACCTAGCCGATTTGTGCCCATCTAGGCAGTTTTGTTCGGCTGGTTCATATCAAATCCCAAACACCAGTGTACTCAGTCAGTGCCATTTTTTAGTCGAAACGCAGTGCTGTAATCGTTGACCTGTCTCAAAATGAACAGAACAGGAACTAAATATCTCCAAGTCCCTGGGGGCAAACTGATCAAACCGTCTGCACGGAACTGCTAGCGATGTGACAGCATCAGCTGCAAGCAAATGAGCGTGTAGAGGGACGTGCGAGGCTGGTTGGCTGGTAAAGTTACAGCTCAGTGCCTGCGGATCCAAGCGTGTACTGGACGGTTTGCATAAACATGAGATGCTAGTTTGATCTGTAGCAGGTGATGCGCTTTGTGTATCAGAACATGACTCTAAAACGAGTGAAATATACGGCCATACGAGTGCACGTGCTTAAGCCGACGCCTGGGAGAGTCACTCAGTTGAATGACCCGGGGGGTGTTCATGCATGTTTACATCCTCGAGTCGGTAATCGCAGAGCAGAAGTCGATGATCTTGCGCGTACGCGTGACGGTTTGTAGGGAAAAAAACATTACGCGGGCACTGACGAGTGCAAATGTGCTGCAGCGTGGATCCCTAACTGATCAAGATAAGTCTGTGCTCGTGAAATATCGTCTGTGCGACCGTGGTGGTTGCCGGACAGAATAAGAAATCTCGGCAGGGGACAGTGTTTTCAGTCGTAATGTTGGATACAGTCAACTACGACTGCAAATTTAGTCAACGCCTCGGTGAATTGTCGGAATCCGTAAAAATCCTCCAGCGCGCATAAACTAAATAAATCTGTCGGCAATTGTCCCCTTGTAGTTTTCGCCGGCAAGACTCGCATCATATGTTCTTTCGACTGGAGAATATTCTACACATCACCCACCGTCGAGTTTCCGCTTGGTAAAACGTCCAATCACTTCAATCTTACCTTGATCAGACTCCTCATAAGCGGCTCATCTACCGCTAATAACCCATCGCCTATTTCTAAAGCCTTCAATGGACATTTCTCTTCCTCCCTTATAAACCGCCCCGGTATCCATCCTCCTTTAATCCATCCTCGCACCTCCGTTCCTCTTTCGTCGATTTTGTTCACCCATCTAGAGATTGAAAAATCAGTTCCCGCTATCAAACTTACCCCGAAGCCGGGCCCAGATGATAGCCCACCAACCCTCCTCCGTTTTAGTGGCCCTCATCTCCCTTCATTGCTACTTCATGTATACACCACCTCCATGCTTCGCAGTTTCTTACCCCCGGGCGGACAACCTCTGTTATGACACGGCACCTCAAAAAATGTGCACTACGCGACCCAGATAACTATCGACCCTTTAACCACACCACAATAGTCTGCAAAATCATAAAGTGGATTACCAAAATCATTGTTCAGTACCTCTTGTCTAACAACCTGATGAATCCTGGTCAGCATGGTTTCTTAAACTCCCGCTCCTGCTCTTCCCGCCAGCTGGATTTTCTTAGTATTCTATCTTTTGCTGCCGACGCCGACAACTCTGTGGCCATCCTGTACCTCGACATGTTCAAGGCTTTTGACCATGTTCCCCATATGCATTTGCAAGCCAAAATCCGGTCTGTTGGTATTACTGACCCTCTCCTCTCCTGTCTATCCTTGTATCTCTCTCACAGATCACAAGCTATGCTCGTCGATAGCTACATATCTTCTGCCAAACCCATTACCAGCTGCCTCATCAAAGGCATTGCTTTGGGCCCATTACTATTACTTATTCATATCAATGAAATTTTCTCCTCTGTTCGCCATGGCACCCCCTTCCTCTTTGCCGATGACATGAAAATAGTGTACCCCTTCCTCCCTAATGACTTATCCGTGACCCTGCGCAACATATCGCGTGACTTTATCTCGCTCCACTCTTGGTGCGTCTGGTGGTTCATGAAATTCTCTGCGGAGAAAAGCTTCCCCTACCTTACAATTGCACTGTACCGCCCGGCTAAATTTGTCTGGATGGCCCGCCCATCCCCATACATCCCATCGTCATTGATTCTAACGTACTCTACTCTTGTTTCTTCAACTTCCGAAAACAGGCATCGTTCCAAATCGCTAAAGCTAAGTGAACCCTAGGCCTGATTTGCCGATGTTTCTCACTAACGGCTAGTCGCCTCTCCATGTATCTCTCACATGTGAGACCGCTCCTGGAATATTGTCCGATTACCTCTAGCCTCTGGCCACGTTCCTCTATTGTATCGCTTGAGAACATACACAGTACCTTCACCAAAACGCTGTTGGGCGTATACATAGCTCTAATATACCGCCGGCTCTGTGAGCTCCTACAAATTGATCCTTGTGGATTCGTCGCATGAGGCTCAACCTAGTTTTTTTCTTTAAGCTAATCCACAGCCAAGCCCACACCTCTTATCACATCTCATTCGCTGCCCCCTGCTCCTATCCCGACCGACATCGTGCCTTCTCTCTCTCTGTCCCTCAATATAATCTCAGTCTTAATTGCCAATTCTTTCTGTCAGCCCATTCCAAAATCTGGAATACGTTCCCCCTTAGTTTACGCAGTGCCTCTAAACTGTTCGCTTTCAGCGCGCCTTGTGTTAAGCTTAACAATTTTCAACGCTATATTTCTCACCAGTGGGTTCACCTCCACCGGTCTAGCCTTTGAAGGAGGCCTCACACTGTAACCCTATTACCTCTGCGCCACAGGCCTGTAGGTATACTCCACGACTGACATCTGCTCTCGCTTAGGTGGCGCGAACGGCGGCCATTGTTATCCACGATCTACAGCGACTTTGTCTCCTGCTCTCGTAAGATAACCCCACGTTCATCTGTTATCCATAACTTTATTTGTCTTTCCCTCCTCTGTATCCGTTGCTCCTCAGCGGGGGCACACCCAGGCTGCTCTCCTTTATCCCTTTTCCCTTTTCGTTGATCCTCGATGACGGCCAACCACTTCGGGCACTGTACTAACCATCTTCCTGGTAGGCGCACCTGGATAATATTGCTACACAGCTGTCTACCACTTACGTTTCCCGTTGGCTCTGCTGTACACGGTCTCGAACCCCGGCCAATTGATCCTTGATCACACTGGGCTACCGCGGTTGCTTTACCCCCTGCAAAATTTTCAGTGACCGCTCGTGCCACTCCCAACGATGCGGACTGTTGTCAGATCCACCGCTTTGGCCGGCCCACATCAGATGTGCAGGCCGTCTGCAACGATGTGCGGGCGCAACTAGGATGGTGGATCACACCTCCTGTGTTCACTTCACGAAGTGATTTTGCGGTTGTGTGCCCAGCGCACGGACACTCCCACCCACTAGCGCCGGTTGTGGATCGCACTTCCAAACTTTTCACGGACCACCGCATCCAATACTGCCGGTTGAACATTGCATGCTCCCCAACCTTTTTCCCGTCACGTTGCGCTCACCTATAGTCCCTATCGTCCGCTACCGCTTTCCATTTTTGTCGCTCTACCGAGGTACGCACACCTACCCATTCTGTCCTTGCTCCTATCGCCTCTCACCATATCACCTTTCATCGCACGGAGTCACTATCGTCCTAACCACTCTTCTCTGTCGACGCCGGCCAATATTCCTTTTTTTCCGCCGGCCGTGATTGCCGCCTTCCAGTCTCTTTTCCCCTGGCATCACTCTACGCTCATATTACCCATTGATAGCATTCTTATACCTTACTGTCTGTCGTTTTGCCTAATTCCTCCTTGTTCTCTCTCCTCATGCCCGATGTGATTACGCACCAGTCACACCCGCACCCATGACCAATCCTCATATTCGAACTCGTCGTTCCAAACTTCACACCTTTTAGAGTCGCATTTGTTAACTAATCACCACCACCACATTTTCTTTTCTTGGCCCCACGATTCCCTTGTGGTTCCTTTCAATAGGCAGTATCCCCATTAGCGTCCTCCTGCATAATCCACGCGTTCAATTGAATGGTGACACACAGCTCTCCAGTTCCATTGCCCCAATTCCGTCGCGCATTCATTTTTGGACCTTTGGTTCTATTACTGGCTTACATATCCTGGTGCTTTCCGCTTTCTTCCTCTCTACCTCCTTCATGCTTCATCTGCAGTGAAATGATCTGATTAGTTATGTGTTACCTGTGTCTCTTCGGTCACTGCTCTCATCTCCTGTTCCGTAGGTTGCTCGCCACGGGCGTCATCTATGTGCCCTTCAATTTGATCTGCTATTCCATTTTCCGCCGATTGTAAAGACAGAGCTACGTCATGGAGTTTACTTACAGTTCCAGTTCGTTTGACCTGCCACAACCCGATTCCCCTGGTCCTTCACCACATGAGGCACCTGAATTGATCATATAATTAGACCCACTCGTAACTGTTATCTCCGTCCGGTCATTCTTATTCTTCCTCCTATGAACTGCTCCTCACTGTCGTCACCACTTCTGTGCTTCCGCATACCTTTTTTTCTCTCCATTGAACCGCCATGTTCATTTATCGTGAAGATAGTACACCAAGACATTTCAGAGGTAACTCTACAACCATTTGATCTAACCTTACCTGTCCCTCCCAGCGACTTAATATTCTTTTCCAGGACCCCACTGTTATTGCTCCTGCTTCTCTTATATGTATATATACATATATGTATACTTGCACATAAATGAGCATCCACTCTGCATCCTGCAGTTCCTTACCAGCCATCTTTCTTTCTATCATCCCACTGACCGTCATGATACGCAATAATCCCTCCTACATCTATGCCTCACATCCACCATAACCAATCCTCCCGAATCACTTTTTTCATCTGATCAGCCGTTTACGTCTTGCATTGTTCGCTCCCTGCTTCGCGATGAGTTTTGTGCCCTGTCCGCCGACCATCCCTTGCGGAGTACGAAAGCTTCATTGCTATCTAATCCACTGCAGTGCATCTCACTTTTTTCTCCACCGTCTCCCGCTGCTGCATTTTCTTACTCCGAATTCTAGCCCTTCTTATGTATATCAGTCGGCCTCCAGATTTCTCCACCCAGACCAGTCAAACTCCCCATTTGACCTTGACTTTCAAACTCACCAAGCATCAACTTAAATCCGCCCTTGGGTTCAATCAAACTGCCTGCATTTTCTCTGGTGTGCATACACTTATCGTACTTTCTTCCCGTTTTATTCCAAGTTCTGAACCTTTCTATCTTAATTTTAGAGCGAATTTCTACGTTTCCATGAATTATATCTGTCCATCCAATCATCTGTAAAAACTTCACCATGCACCTGGCATGCTTCGGGCGTCTCCGAAATAAACCAGTATTCTTATTATTAATAATATTATTATTATGTTTTGTCGATCATCAAAGCCAGATCACCAATTTTCAGTTCTGGGATCTTTCCCAGCCAATGCTGTTTAGTCTGCTGCAGCAGTGAATATTCGCCCATCCCTTCTCAGCAATCGACTCCGGTGGAATGCTGCCCGCCTTTCCAAAAGTGGCTAAGATTTCTTGGTCTGTAAATCCCTCAAAAGAAGCAGATACTGTAGGCTTTACACATAAAGGGTTTCGGAGCCAGTACGGGGTGCTTGCTTGGACCCAGTGTTTTTACCCAGTAAACTTTCACTCATTGCCTTTTCTTCCCCTGCCATGAGCGTTGTTAAAATCTTGTCCGTTACAGACCGCGGTCCAATTAACAGTACTGGCATCTTTTTGCTTGGGCAGGATTCGGAGAGCCCGTTTGCCTCCTCGGTCACTTTCTCTCTCAAGATGATTTAGAGCTCTTCATTCCAATGTTGAATTCGGTTTTACACTTCAATTGGAGTTAATCCGCTGTCGTTGTGAAGCCTCCGTGCACTTTCACCTCTGAAGATCAAAGTATCTATCGTGAAAATAAACGGGTCTACGCTAAGATTGAAAAAAATTTGTGGGCGACTCAGATAATAATGAAAGCGAAAAATAACAGCATCTTCACGCGGCCTCGCGTCGGACTTCGCCATAGATCTTTTCAAAAGTTTCGCTCCTGTCAATGTGAACAGAGTACCGTATGACTCGAAGCAGACGGTTCTCAGGGAATTGTTACTTTCCTGTAAGATACTGAGTGCCAAAATAGTTATTCGAAATAAGGTATACCGATTCTCCTTGCGGTGGTATGCAAGAACAATTCAACAGTTTTCGAGCGGGATAAAGCCTGTATGGGCCACACTGGTGTAACCATCAATTTGGTGGCTATGCTCAGCGCTCCGCTGGAAAGCAACAGTTACCGGCATAATGATAGGATGCCTCAAGTCGTACGGAGTTGGTGAGAATTGAAGTGTGAACCTAACACGGGTTGGTTCTTGTCCCTCGAGCTACGTGGGCCATTTCAAAGCGCCGTTTGCGGTCTCAAAAATTGTCCATTCTATTTTCTCCACAGCTACACCTCGGCGATTTAAATTCATGGCATATGTGTCCATGATGAAACGGCGTGAGAATATCCCATTTTTACCTTCCAATAATGGGAAATTGTGATGAGCTGGTTGAAGAAGTTGAAACGGCGGGCACTTCTCAGTTGGATATACCATAAACATTCTCATCCACTCCATCAATTTGAGGAGTTTCATCCCACGGTTACCAGTAGATAGCCCGATTATTCATCGAACGATTGTGGTTTTTAGGGTGATCATGTTTATTGCATCTTCTTTGCAAGTGACAGCTCATCATTTCCGGTCCTTTGGTCCAGCCCTTAGGCCTTTCGTTAGGAGCTCAGCTCCTGTTGATCTCATGCTTTTGAAGGGCCCTCTGCCTCCCAACCCTCTGGATGCCTCGTCAACTGGGTCTGTTCTCTAATTTGCCTGTTGCCTTCGTAAAGTTTTCATTAGATCCCGGACGGCCAGACCTGCTGCAAATCAGCTTAGGGACAACCACAGTGTCAGTAAACAAGGCCCTGGCGACGACATTAAAGTCAAACTTCTGTTTTGTCTGCCGCAATAACTTAGAGACTAAAGCCACCGCAGCAGTATAGCACAAATCCACCGCGAGCCTATTTTTACTTAGAATGTGGAGTAGGTACCATTGACTGCTCAAATGAAACTTCTTCCATGCTTCACTCACACAGACCTAACCAGTCCATTATCTATTGTCTTCATATATAATCATAACCCACAGCTGGAACCACGTCCAAACTGCAACCCCCCTTTATTTCAGGTCTGTTCTCTCCCACAATCGCAGTCACCAAACCGGATAACCAAGGACGCCACTTTGACTCGTACGTACAGAGACTCAAGTAGAACCTACCATAGCAACGGGGACCGAAATCAAGCCACTCGACAAGAAATACCCCCAATTGCTTATCAGATCATTCAGCTTTTTCTAAAGCAACCAACACACATTCCAGTTCATGCGCTTCTTGCCAATATACCACCACACTCAGCCGATTGACCGACACATACTTTGCCCTGCTAGACGAAACACACCCATATGATGTCGTACGTTACCAGAAACGAAGCTGAATATCACTGAAGGCAAATGCATCAACATATATATATATATATTTCAGTGAAACAGCATATTAACTCTCAAGTCCATGCGGAGATTTCACACTTTATTATCCGTTACCACAGTCCACCTTTCCTCCGAACCGTAGCCGGTTGGAAATTGGCTCTCCACTTCTCGAGGACCTTCCAGTTGCGCTTTCTTATTTCTGAATGGTACATGTCACTGATCCTGAATCTAAGCTCACCTTTTTATGGACTGCTGTTTCTCCCACATCCACCAGTGTCCACTTTCACGATACTGGTCTCGGCACCGTTTCGACACTCACTTTATTTATTGAACTCCGGTAAATCCGACATTCAGGGTCTGCATCGTCCTCATGGATCGCTATCCTCTCCGCATGCACCGACTTTCCCGAGAACACTTCTTTACAATTTTTTTCCTTTTTTTCTTTCTTTTCTTCTTGTTCAAAATATACTCCATCTGTAGAACATCAGCAGGCCTCCGTTTCCCCAGCTTGCATCATTCCCGTTCATGATGCGTCCTTGACACTGCGCCAACGGTTTTTCGATATCTTTACCGCCCAGCTCGGATTCGAAATCGGTTTGAAACTGCCGCGCAAACCATTAGTAAAATGATCCGTTCAAACCGTTATTGGCTATGTCTATCTATCGATGATACTCTCGACTTTCATACTTTGAATTGGTGAATATTCCACCTTATTGAGTAACGTGTCACACCATGATCAAGCGCTAACGCGTGCGTCTCGACCATGGCCGAGAAATATACCATTATCATTATCATTATCATTCTCGGAAAGGAAGACGCTTTTATAAGAACAACACACGACCTTTCCAATAAAGTTGCTGCAACTGAAAGTCGTGCCCGTCGCCTGTACATAAGCACATTGCCTCTCCTCAGACTCATTGCTGTGAGTCTGGGAAGCAGTGCGGCCTAAATGACTCTCCGGTTTAAGAGCTTCCATTACGGAGCATAGTTTTATATGGACTTTCCACAGCCCGTGAAATTTTTGCACTCAAATTTTTGGTCGTTCAGTGTTCCAGCAGTCAGATATCTGATCTACTCCTAGCTTAAGTCGACAGAGATTTTGTGACAGCTTAGCAAGGGCCACAGCAAGCGTCATAAACCCGGGCGGATCATTCAGTGCTGTGACATATGAAAATACTGATCTCGTTGTGCTAGTTCGTGCGGGTGTATACAAAGTGAAGCTGAAAGTGCCTGAAGCAGAGTATCACTTTAGCCGGGGGCTTGATGGGCAATTTTGACAACAGTGTTGGCTGAACTGAGAGTATGCAGTGAAGTTGCCTGCACATAGAACTACGCAAACAAAAGTAAAAAGAAGAACAGGGCTGCGAAAAAGCACGTTATTCGTATGGCTGAACGGGTTCGTATAAATATATAAATCGGTGAATATAATTGGTATACTCGAAGGTGACCCGTCACGGAAAGCCTCTGTTGGACTTATCCTAGGCGATTCGGATTGGCTGAGGCCTGTCCACGAGAGTGCTTTCGGGGATGTACCTGGCTGATTGCATAAGACCAACTATTTGTCTCATAATTTCATACAGTTTTCAGCCAACGGCAACTTCATTGACTGATGCTGAAGTATCAGTAATTGGTTCAATCTAGACAAGCGTATTTCAACGTTGTGACTTTTAGTTACAGCCCATATCTCTTGACTGTTTATAAACAGCTTCCATATGATTGTTCCGTCAATTACCTAAGAATTGCTCTGATTCACGAATACAGCTGAACTTGTCAAGTTGAAAGAGTCTACGCTAAAATGTGAACCATTTCTCCTGTCGGTTGGCTAGGAAAAAGTAGAGCACCTGTGCCTTAGTTTACAGACCTTCCATTCTTTCCTCTTAGCTCCATTGCCTTCCTTTGAATTTCCATCCTGTGGAAGAACAGACTTAAGTCTTATCGCCAATTTCTCGGAAGTCCTTGCCCGTTGTACTGAAGTTATCATAGATATTCCCACTAATTTTATCACAAAAGTGCATTTTTCTCTTTGTGATAAACTTCTAAATAGGTTTCTTTCAGAGACCAATAACTGTCTTCGTTCCACCACTTCTAAACTTGACCCTATCTTTTCTGCTCGTTTGAAATTCAACATAATTCACGCACATATGTTTGTCCATTGCAGCAACCTATTTTCTCACCTGATACAGGCACTCCTACAACCCAACCTAGTAACTAAGTATCTCTTTATTCACCTTTTCGTGTATTCTTTTAGCCTCTTAACTCTTTATTTCAGCTCTAATAACCCCTTTTGCCTTTCTCTTTTGAATTTCACCACTATTAACGTACCTGCTGCAACTTCTCCACCCATCTAGCGAATAAAATGTCTAATAATTTGACTCGACTCAAGTCTTGTGACTTGAGTTTCCAAAGTGGTGTTGACCAAAGGTTCATTCATCAGCTCTGAAGATTATACCGGGGGCTACTAGACACTCAAGCAAATTGGGTGGACTTTTTATACAAACAACTTTAGACTAGCTAACTACCAGCGAGTCTTTCATGTGGACCAAAACTGTGGCTTTGAGAAGAGTGATCAAGCCCAGGGACCACCATTGCACAAATAAAGTCTAGTTAAAGCATGGGCTGAAACTCATCCCGCTCGACTTTAGGCTTGTTGCTAGTAAACTGGTGTGCCCTAGCAGAACCTAGAGGGCCTGAATTGCTAATGTGATGGTTCCCAAACTGGTTGCATCAGGTAATATGGGTTATAAATGCAGCATCTTCGAGCTCGCATCCAGCACTTTACCGAGTAAGGAGCATCTGTCTTTCTAACCAGGATGAAACTAGTTGGGTCAGAGTCTGCCGAGATCCCATCACATATGAAGCTGTGACACAATATGCAAGAAGTTCTTAGCAGGAATCAACAAAAGGGTCGATGCGCCAAAGGGAATCAATACCAGGTATGGCGTTATGAACTTTTGCGATGAAGGTAACATAACGGCTTTTGCGGCTAACACCAAAGTATGACGACTGAAAACCTGCGCATAAATCTGCAAGAGCGTAATTTCAGCTGTAGGTAAGCTGTAGAAGAAGTACCTTTCCAAAGCGACTACCCTGGCTAGTAGTTCTTTTAGCAGCTACTCACTGGCGTCTTCGTAGCGCTGACCAACCGGGACCACTGAACAACGTCGGGGGTAATAAAGTGCGTTAGAACGATACTTTTTGGAAATACCAAAACAGAGCGTCGGTTGACGATGGATGAGAATGAATTTTACAGGGAATTCTACTGGGAGACGTACTCCAAAGAAACGGTCTGTAAGTAGATGCCTGAGTTCGGAGTAAAACTGAGGAAACAACGAGTGCATGAAATGCTTTGATGAATCATGCTCTGCGGCTGTTTAAGAGGTTTTGACCTCTTGAAGCCTTGAAGAACTTCACAGCTGCGAGGTAACAGCCTAAATGTTCTCGACTTCTGTACATGGATATTTTTTTCTACGATGCTACCGAACTGGAACGATGAACCCTACAAGAACGGACAACGTTTTTTGCGAAGGCTCCACTAGTGTAGAAATTAAAGTTTTGGACGTCGCGAGTGGGTCCGAATACATGAACGTGGATGTGTAAGTACGTCAACTCTAGTCTTGTCGTTTAGTAACTTATGCTTAACAGTGATATGCATGTTTATTCAGTGGAAAGAGGAAAGTAGATTCATTCATATCTGATTACATGCGTAAGCTCGTGGCTATGCAGGAGGAAGACGAAAATACGGGAGAAAATAATGTACAAGGGGAAAGTCAGGGCAAGAAGTGGACCTAGGTAGCCCTGAAAAGTTATCCACTTTGGCACCGGATGCTTCTTTTGAGAAGGCCTTCACTGCCGCTGGTGGAACAATATTCCGTGGAGGCCTTATTCGAGAGGGGAAAAAGTTATCATTGAAAGCATGTGAACGGCGTTTGCAAAGTTTTCTAGTGTATCTTTGCGGGCCAAGCACCAATTTGGTCGCTCTCCATTGAATTCGCTCTAAGATGTTCCGACCTCTGACGGGTTCAGTATGTTGCTACTTGAAGACGGTATTCTGGAAGGGGTAGGATGGGTTCCGTGTGAAAGGCAGAAGTCCAGAAGTCTTGATGTAGTGTATGCGTACGAGGCTAGAGCCCGGAAGTTTCCGAATCTTGTGGTTATCTTACCATCTGAACACAGCCGGTGGGGTTTGAGATAGTTCACTGGGTAATGGGGCAGCGAAAGAATAGGAAAGGGCCTAAGTTAAAAATCTTGGCCTGACCTCGCCCCTGGTAAGGCCGGCGAACGGAAAAATAGACCACTGGGAAATGCGAAGTGGTTCAAGACACCAGTCGTCACTACGCCTTGCTTCTTGTTTTCCCGGTGATCCGGAACTGTGAGAGAAAGTTCAACTTTGCTGCAGTTCGCAAACATCGTACAGCGAGATTCTCGAAGCTCGCGTACTTCCAGCGGTCTCGCCACCCTAGCCAAATGGGGAGGTATTCTAAAAAGTTATTCTAGTGGTGTTCATTACTCAGGCGGATTTATTGGCCCGCCGTCCATACGGGGAGGATGAAAGGCTTTCACCTGGCCAGAAACCGGGGATGTCATGCTGAGCTACCATTTTGGCTTCCTTGGTTCCAATAAAAATAAAAAGACGATGCCGACCTTTGTCAGATGACTTGCTTACACGTATGCAAACCAGTTGTTGGGAGGCTACAGTCAGTTGACCGAGGCCTGACCGAGCCATTTGCCAGCTGCGCAGCACTTGCTTTTGCGCCGCAGATTATGACGTCATTTGCGTACCTCCTCATGGTAAACTGAACTGCTTCAGTGAAGATGTTTATGTTAATCGGGAATACGGAAGTGCGGAGGAAGGAGCCTTGAATGCCACCTATATCAGTTGATGCCGGTTGGGAATGAGACGTAAGCACACGAAGTGAGAGGGCCCGATTCATTGAGAAACTCTCAGCCAGGGACAAGAGGTAACCAGAGGGGCCGCGCATCATGAGGTTTTGGAGAAGAGATATATGCCGGAAACTATTGAAGACGTTATCAAGGTTCACGAATGCCGCGTGGGATATCCTGCCACTATTATAGGCTTGAGTCAAGCTATTCAAGACAGCCAGCATACTGGCGACGCATGATCTGCCAGGAAGGGAGTCATGCTATGTTGTTGACAGGAAATTGTTGTCGTGCGGATAAGTCATAAAACCATCTTATGATGCACTTGAAGACTTTGCTAGGGACACCGGCAAGGAGCCCATTCTCATTCATATACTAGGACCATTACAGCATGTTTCCGTGTATACGCAAATTTCCCACTGTCCACGCTGTGCTGAAACAGCATAGAGTAGGATGCTGATAGAGCGGAGGTGGTTTTGCAGGAAAGCAAATTTGAACTCCGTCCGGTCCCATCAAACCAATCGGGTTAATACCGTTAAGCCCTTCTTCCGCTTATTCTTGAGACAGTGAAATGCCCCTAAAAGGGGATGACGGTTTAAGCTGAAGAGTAGGTTGGCCACCCACAGACACGATGGTTGTGCCGGAAATTGACATGTTATGAAGGGTAGGTGGCAGGAGGGGCTTCAGAGGGAGTGAGTGCGAAGGCTGACGAACCAGGTTTATGAATGCGGCTCCGGCCCTTATAAAGAAAAGAGCAACTTATACGCACGGGGTCTAAGGTTTCTTTCTGTATTCTGCTGAAATGCTTCCCAATCGTGGCTTCACAAGGTTTCCGGACACTTCTGGAAACCTCTAAATTCGACAGAAGGGATGAGGTCCGGTACTTTGCGGACTTCCGGCGGCGTATGTCGGGAAGACGTTCAACTGATAGAAGCAGATGTGTCTTACCTTCAAGAGTATGTCGGAAGGCTGGCTCTTATAGATCTGCCATCAGGGCACATTGCTCTGGTAGCCAGTCGCTCCCATCAGCACCTTTGTTGTTCATGTGGTCACTCGGTCCTATTCCGATGAAGGACATAATTATTCGGAAGTCTACTTGCTTAAACCGGTGGACCGGCCTTTGTGAGAAGGACTTGGATTGCCGCTTCAATATGTCGTCGAATGAGAGAACTGCATAGTCTTTCCATCCTAGTGATGATACAGGTTTACCAAAGTCTGAGAAGTTTGAAATTGGTAACGATCAGATCTGAAAGGGACGAGGTTTGAACAGTTCTATTCCTGGTGGGCCAGACCACGTGCTGTGTCCAGGGTCGTCCGGACCGTGGATCTGTTAACGCCTCACCGAACTGGCTGTCAGTGCTGAGGCCTGCCCATTCCACTGCAGGGGAGCTGAAACCCCATAGCAAGAGGGTGGCTGAGGGACAGTTGTCCTCAGGGTGTGCGGAAGCTCTATCATCGGGAGTTAGTCTGCTCGTGCAGTAGAAAGGGAACGGTGAACCACTCCTTAAAGTAAAGCCTTGTGGAGCAGTAGTGGAGACATACCCACAAAGAGTCCATCCGAGCCAGTGAGATATATCCAGGAGAGATGCCGGGGGTAGGAAGTAGCTAATGTAAAGAGCTGCTTACCGGCATGTCCAGTTCCTGCACCGTGACGGAATAGGGAGTGGCCGGTTATCTTTAATTCGCCGCCTTGGTATTCGACCGTGTGCCAGGTCTTCGTGACGGCAATCACTTGGGGTTTTGTAGTCTGTTATTACTGTCTCCCTTCCACCACTTGAGGGAGGCTAAGAACTTGCATACAAGCACGCTGATGCCTGCTGGCCGGAAAAGGAATTCTGGTAGGGGGGACCCATGTGTCTGTGGAAGGGGTGCCCTCATATGGGGCGACTCCGACGTATGAGTGGTGGGTACTTAAGCGGGGTTGTGGAGGGTAGCCATTTGAGGGGACGAACTGGGAAGTTGCTCCTTGAGGGTGGAAGCTGAAGTGCCCTTGGGTGAAACCGGCTTTGTTACTTCAGGGAACAGGACACAGTAATTTACACCAAGTAGCTTTTCCCTTCATTCATCATCGGCTGAGATCCTTTTACATGGGCTTTTTGGGCAGGAGACCGGGGTGTTTCCGGAGCACCTCATGGTTAGATTCAGGCATGGGTTGAAACTAGAGCTTCCGAGGAGTTCGCAGCGTATCTTTTCTCTGCTTCTTAAAATTTAGGCCGACTTTTGTAGCAGTTTTCAGGAGAGTTCTAATCCACCCCAAGACTAAGCTGAAGGCCACCAGGTTTGAGGGATGATTTGGAACAAATGTGCTGGCTGTATGGTCTGCCCTTGAAGCCGATTCACCGGCTTATTCAGTGATCGACTGCCCTGCGGCTACCATCGCAGTTTCACAGAAAACCGGGGCCACTTTCAATCTAGGGTCTTCCGCTTCCGTTGGGGCTATCTGCAGCTTCGCCTCCTGGCGAGAGTATAATGGAGGATCAAGTGCTACTCTGGGCACCCGAATGAAGAATTACCTAATCTCTGGTTTTCGCGGGGATCAGCTTCGTACTGGTTTCTCCAATGGGAATTCCAGTACAGAATCTCACATCTGTTTTTGCTGTTTGACAATGAGCCAGAAGCTTTTTACAGGTTTGGCAGTAAGCAGTCTTTCAAGCATTTTTAATCAGTTCTAGAGCTGAGTACACTCGACTTCCACCCCAGGAGCTCTGCTCCACTTAGTTACTCCTTCAGCGCTGGATACCCAGGCTCTAAATTTCTTCGTTTTGTCCGAAACTAGCTGTCCCGTTGCCGCTATGTCCTGATTTGCGGCTGGTACGACGAAAGGGGCTTTAGCAAGGGCTCTCGATATGGCTTTATCCTCGGGTCAGGTCAGATCAGGTCACAGGACTTGCGGCTTGAGCCAGCTGACGTCCGGTTTCTTGCACCGCGAGCCAAAGAAGTTCCCGCCGTGCTGCGACTTAAAGGTATCCAATATAATTCGATGATTGTGGTAGCTGAGGGGAAGGAAAAGCAAAATGCCCGCTCTAGGGTACAGCAAAACCACAATAACACAGATTCGGCCCCACAACTCTTTGCTGTCCTCAAGTGAGACATACCCCGAGTCCTAGAATAATATAAACGTTTTACTATGGAATGACTGTCAGTAGGGTGATATGAGGGCTGTGTTAGTGAGGGGTGCAGTTGGAACACTCTAGAGTGATGAGGTGCAGTATAAGTAGCCAGTCCGGAAGGGAGAAGAAGACCGATAAAAATAATAAAAGAGAGCTTCACAGGACGGTCGGTACCAGTCTTGGAAAGCCTCCGCCCAGCACGCATCCAGTTTGCACCTTTGGGAAACGACCGAGTTCGCCGTCACCGGGTGTGGAGGCAACCTGTTTTACTTGCTAGTGACACGGTGGGGAAAGAAACATGCCCTCATTCTTCTACATGCTCTTCGTTTGTCCAATTTATACTCATGTCCTCCGACAGCAACAATTTGACAACTAGTCAGTAGTAGTGTGTCGGTCGTAATGATTACCTTATATGGGATATTGCTCTCTATCCGATCGCCCTTTGGCCCACGAGGATCCAGGGGGAATAGATATAGGGCAATAAGTCTTTCCTGCTGTGACTTCATTTGCATCCCATCTATCACCCGAGCAAACCTCCGTTCAACGTCTTCTAACATCTTTTCGCCCCTTACTAGGCTCGGTGTCCATGCTTGGACAAAGTCTCCAGGTGATGACCCACGGTCATCTTGTATACAGGTAAAATTACTCCGGCCCCTGTGGACTCCAGTATTCGTCCTAAGTTGAAAAGCACACTGTTTGCCCTGGCCGTCGTCGAAGTGCACCGCTCGGCTTGTTTGAAGGTCTCGCTTACAAGCACACCGAGGTCTTTTACCACAGCAGCAGACACAATCCCAACTGGGACGGACAGCCGTACGCACCTGTTTCCGCCGTTTTCCCTGCCTGCCAGCAAGTGTTTGATTTGGCTGCATTCAGTGGCAACTTCCACTTTCCAGCCCAAACTATTATCGGGTTTAAGTCGGTTTGCAGTTGCCTCGAGGCCGGTTCAACTACTATTTTGATATCATCTGCGAACAAGAACCCCGGACAGTCTAGCTCGGTTACAGAGATATTCACCTACATCAGGAACAACAGTGGTCCAGCACGGAACCTAGCGGCGGGCCATTGCATGCCTGCGACAGCTTAGGACTGGTGTCCTCGGCCTGTAAGGAGAAAGCTCTGTCAATTAGGAAACCCTGGATCAGCCTCAAAGTCTGTGGGACCACTTCAAGTGCCTCCAGTTTGCCCGGCGAGAGGTGGTGGTTTACTGAATCGAGGGCTCTTTGAAAGTCCAAAACACATACCTCTACTCGTTCCCTTAGTCTGATCTGCGAACTACTCCGTCGAAGAACGATAGCAGGTTGGCGAGGCAGGATCCTCCCTCAACGAACCGATGATGCTGTTTAGCAATCAGCTGGTGGGTCCGTAGAGGTTCTGCTGGTCTCCATCTGACCCTCCCCTCCAGCACTTTAAGGGCGATTGGTAGAGGCTTACGGGCTGGTAGTTAAAGGTCACTTCCCGTTTGCCTTCTCTCTGAGATGGGACAACTTGAGCCAGTCTCCAAACGTTCGGTAGCCTTCCGGTGTCTGGAGATACGTTGAACGGCCGTGTTGGAGCTTCAGTCAGTATACTGGCCAGGGCTTTCAAAATGGCTGGATGGACACCATTCGGCTCCGCAGCCTTACTGCCATTCAGACTGCTGGTCACCAGTTCAACCTCACCACTACTGATGAAGACTTCGTCCATGATGAACATCTACCGGGTTATGGTGGTCTCATGCTCTCTCCCGGTGTCTCCTCTATGTGCACGTTCAAAGACGTTCTTCAGAGTCTGGGCCACCTTGTAAGTGCTGGTTGACCGTACTTCATTTTATCTGACTACGAACCCCATGACAATTCTGGCTGCAGCCTTTGACCGAGCGCAGTTGTAGTTAGCCTTAGGACATGCCTCTATTCCACGCCCCAGGGCCGCTTCATGTCTCGCCTGACTTCCTCGCTGCATCCGAATTGCACACTCACAGGCTCGCACATATTGCACCAAACTCGGGTATCCCCCAGTTGGTCGTAAATGGAGCCACTCTTCGCTCTTAGCCAGTTGCGCGTTGGCGGATCTGCTGGTCCGCAAAGGTAGTTTGCCCATTCTTTTCAAGCGTCTCAGTGTGGCGACCTCCCCGGTCAAACAGTGGCTGTGGTCCCTGATGAGGTTCCTTCTCTTCCACTCTCTGATAATGAGAGCCGCAGTCAACTCTACCTGCAGCTCCCCTGATCTCCGCAAAGTCCAGACTCATAAGGTTTTTCTGCATCTTATTTGACTCCCGGGGGGAGCCCTGAGGTTCTTCATTCTAGTCCTTGGCTTTTCATTATCCATAGCCTCGGCGGGATTCCCCAGAATGTGGCTAGGGCATGGCCAGACCTCTAAAGAACCCTCACAAAGATGCAAGGGTAGCCTCATCATCTACGATGAGGTTAAACATTTTACAAACGGGAAAGGGTGGAACAACGAATATAAAGCAGGAAAAACTGGAGGGTATACCGACTTAAGTAGAATACGGAAGATGCTGTGACCGAATAAAGTAAAGGATAGAACTACCGTCCACGATCTGAAGAAAAACAGAAGGATTAGCGAATTCGTAGGAACTCTCTGGAGGAGTGAATACTTTCGAACTTTCTTCAAAATACAACATGAGTTATGAGGCCCTAAACTACTCTCAACCGCAAGCTTCGTTTATCTAAAGGCTTTCTCTATATTCTACCAATCTTTGGTTAGGAAGGCCAAGTTCACAGCACTCCACCTAAACCCCGTGGCTCAAAACGGCCTCAAACCTGAAGGCGGTAGTTTTATTCAATTTCTAACGCGAGAGAATTCATAACCCAGATCTATCACTTTTGATGTAATCTTCATGTAAAAATTGACCTCGTTTGTGGTGATTCGGCCTGATAGAATTTCAGCTGGTTGGCTTCTCAGGTTTTGTCGACCATCACAGCAAATCCTCCAAAACACTCCCCCTGTGGGTAAGCCGCGAAACTCGTGCTCGTCGCCGGCGAGACACTTAAGCTATATCATCTTCAGGAAACCATTACCAATCCTAGTAGTTCCTAAGCGATTGCGAGTGAGCCAAAGCTATTGAAAGGGTTTGCTGCCTCTAGTTCGGTGTTTGCTAGCAGAAGCCTAACTCGCTGTTAGTCCGACGTTCCATTCGGACTAATGGCCTTTGCTCTTAGGCTTTTGTCAGTACCGAGTTCATCTGACGCTGTCATATCTTGCACTTTGTGGACTACGCTAAAAGGAAGAACTGTGACCTCACTCAGGAATATGCTATTTTCCTTGGTTTTATTCCGCAAAATACTAATTTCCTCTAGCTGCTTTATTTGAGCTCTACGGT
>CANUEZ040000055.1:3060000-3070634 GCA_948099385.1 Fasciola hepatica | reverse complement strand
TAGAAAACAACTGCCTTCAAGAGGATTGGACAACTCAAAAGCAAATAAACATTGCTGTTAAATTTGATTGGCTTTGATGAGTGCTGAACGAGCAATTTATAAATTGCCTTTCGACCAGGCAGGTCTTCTGAATTATAACAGTAGTAGTAGTAGTAGTAGTAGTAGTAGTAGTAGTAGTAGTAGTAGTAGTAGTAGTAGTAGTAGTAGTACTAGCAGTAGTAGTACTAGTAGTACTACTGAGTAATCTCTGCTGCAAAGCCTCATTGTTGTTTCAGAGGAGACTGGTAATAGCAGGGCTATTACATAATGTCTTTGTATTTTGGTATTAATAATATCTTTACTTTCAGCCGATTAACATCGGCTCCTGGTTTTCAAAAGCGAATGTACCAGAAGCCTTCGACCCCAGTGGAATCTAGATTGACCATGGAGTGACAATGGAAATAATTGCCTATCCATCGGATCCATCACGTTTATTCGACTGGACAATATTTGCTTAGATTGTTACGGCAGTTCCGAGAGTGTTAGTATGCTGACATGCCAGTTTATTTAGCCTGAATATTAGCTATCTGGAGCTAACACTTCGGCACAGACAAGTCCGAAATGTTGGCAACAAGCAGGAAAGTTCTGTAGTGGATGACAAGCCTATATGATGGGATCGGACTAACAGCATCCTGTCAGAATAGCAGTGTGCAATTCCACATCAGACGAAAAGCAGAAAGGAACGAGGAGGAGAGGTGAATATTTATTAGAGGACGATCGATTTTGCCTCCTACCCCAATGACCATAATGTTGAAATTCCCGCCTCGTAAAAAGATGTACATTGATTGATTAGAGTCTCTTATGGAGAAAAGTATTGCAAAAATGTATCCCGGCAACTGAATACAGTTTCCTCTCTCAAAAAAACAGATGTCTCAGGTTTGACGTAGCACATTCTTCTTTGGAGAATGGTGCAGTCAGCCTAATGCCGCCGAAGTGGTTCGAAATTTCTAACATCACAGGAATGCAAGGTCTGATCGTACAACCTGAGTCGAACGATAAATTTTCTCGTCATTATCCCGGTTTTCTTTTTTCTTCTGAAATTAGACAGAATTCACTACAAATGTACGGCTTTTGATGAAAACATTGACAACGGGTACATTAGGTTGATTTCGTCGAATAATCTTCGTGTGATCGAGTTCCTCAAATCAATGAATCTTTATACGTGGTCAGTCGGAGGAAAATGCAAATCGATTCAGAACAACTGACGAAATTTATAGAAATATCGCACTTGAAAATCGTTTGCAAATAACGAATCAATGCTCAGTAGATAACGGTACATTAAATTGATCAATTAGGTCGTAAACTGAAGTGCTTACTGTCGTGTTTGACTGTATGTAGGCATCGATAACAGACAGAGTGAATTTATGTGAGTTCGCGATTTGGTTCTGCTCCATTTCTCTGTACGACTACAGAAGTTGCCCGGCTTGAACGAATGCAACGTTCCACAATCCGCTTCGTTGTTGGATAACGAGGCATGAGGTATGAAGGTTGCTTATAAACTGCCGTGATTTTTCTAAAAACCTATCGCAGAGCGCGACGTGATCCGGTCCACACCAGGTGCATTTCCCATGCATCTATTCCACTGACTTAAATGGCTCAGTTTCCTCAGCGAACGCACAAGCGAGCATACGCTTATGAAATAGCAGTCAGTAGATCTTTTGCAAGGGTACGCCTATCACAAAAGGTGATGAGCCCATGAAACACCACGACTGCAGAAGTTGTGGGAGAGTACAATGACTCCATCTTCAAGCGGTGCCTGGAGGTATTTTTGAGTCCACGCCCCTAGTGCTAAAGTGACAGGACTCACCCGGGATACTGACCCCTAGCTTCTCATGTGGAACATTGAAGATTGATCAAATCACACACAGTGATGAATGTGAGATTACTTGATCCCGTGAAGTGGTATGCACATTATGGTGACTTTTGATTCTACTCTCAATCAATCCGAGAAATCCCAGTTGTACCAAACTGTTCATTCATTTAGTATGCACAGATGTGGACCATCTTGATGCACGGCTTACTCCATATTGTCTTTACTACAGAAAGCGAACTATAAACTGCCAATTGAATAATTTTAAATTTCTACACTGAAATTACGAACACCTACAACTATACAGTTACTGTCACAGAAATTTTATCGGACCACCTTCCACACTATACCAATCCGAAAAACGATTGATTCGCATGGATTTAGACAATGCTGCTCCAGAAGTTAGAATAAACGAAATCTAATACTTGATAGAACAGAATATTTGGCGATCCCCCATTTTCGGGACACAGAGCATTTTAAATTTTACTCGTACACACACATTCTCCACCTCGAGATCACTCACTCACTCACTCACTCACTCACTCGCTCGCTCACTCACTCACTCACCCACTCACTCACTCACTGACTCACTCACTCACTCACTCACTCGCTCACTCACTCACTCACTCACTCACTCACTCACTCACTCACTCACTCACTCACTCACTCACTCACTCACTCACTCACTCACTCACTCACTCACTCACTCACTCACTCACTCACTCACTCACTCACTCACTCACTCACTCACTCACTCACTCACTCACTCACTCACTCACTCACTCACTCACTCACTCACTCACTCACTCACTCACTCACTCACTCACTCACTCACTCACTCACTCACTCACTCACTCACTCACTCACTCACTCACTCACTCACTCACTCACTCACTCACTCACTCACTCACTCACTCACTCACTCACTCACTCACTCACTCACTCACTCACTCACTCACTCACTCACTCACTCACTCACTCACTCACTCACTCACTCACTCACTCACTCACTCACTCACTCACTCACTCACTCACTCACTCACTCACTCACTCACTCACTCACTCACTCACTCACTCACTCACTCACTCACTCACTCACTCACTCACTCACTCACTCACTCACTCACTCACTCACTCACTCACTCACTCACTCACTCACTCACTCACTCACTCACTCACTCACTCACTCACTCACTCACTCACTCACTCACTCACTCACTCACTCACTCACTCACTCACTCACTCACTCACTCACTCACTCACTCACTCACTCACTCACTCACTCACTCACTCACTCACTCACTCACTCACTCACTCACTCACTCACTCACTCACTCACTCACTCACTCACTCACTCACTCACTCACTCACTCACTCACTCACTCACTCACTCACTCACTCACTCACTCACTCACTCACTCACTCACTCACTCACTCACTCACTCACTCACTCACTCACTCACTCACTCACTCACTCACTCACTCACTCACTCACTCACTCACTCACTCACTCACTCACTCACTCACTCACTCACTCACTCACTCACTCACTCACTCACTCACTCACTCACTCACTCACTCACTCACTCACTCACTCACTCACTCACTCACTCACTCACTCACTCACTCACTCACTCACTCACTCACTCACTCACTCACTCACTCACTCACTCACTCACTCACTCACTCACTCACTCACTCACTCACTCACTCACTCACTCACTCACTCACTCACTCACTCACTCACTCACTCACTCACTCACTCACTCACTCATCACTCACTCACTCACTCACTCACTCACTCACTCACACACTCACTCACTCACTCACTCACTCACTCACTCACTCACTCACTCACTCACTCACTCACTCACTCACTCACTCACTCACTCACTCACTCACTCACTCACTCACTCACTCACTCACTCACTCACTCACTCACTCACTCACTCACTCACTCACTCACTCACTCACTCACTCACTCACTCACTCACTCACTCACTCACTCACTCACTCACTCACTCACTCACTCACTCACTCACTCACTCACTCACTCACTCACTCACTCACTCACTCACTCACTCACTCACTCACTCACTCACTCACTCACTCACTCACTCACTCACTCACTCACTCACCACTCACTCACTCACTCACTCACTCACTCACTCACTCACTCACTCACTCACTCACTCACTCACCTCACTCACTCACTCACTCACTCATCACTCACTCACTCACTCACTCACTCACTCACTCACTCACTCACTCACTCACTCACTCACATCACTCACTCACTCACTCACTCACTCACTCACTCACTCACTCACTCACTCACTCACTCACTCACTCACTCACTCACTCACTCACTCACTCACTCACACCTCCTCACTCACTCACTCACTCACTCACTCACTCACTTCACTCACTCACTCACTCACTCACTCACTCACTCACTCACTCACTCACTCACTCACTCACTCACTCACTCACTCACTCACTCACTCACTCACTCACTCACTCACTCACTCACTCACTCACTCACTCACTCACTCACTCACTCACTCACTCACTCACTCACTCACTCACTCACTCACTCACCACTCACTCACTCACTCACTCACTCACTCACTCACTCACTCACTCCACTCACTCACTCACTCACTCACTCACTCACTCACTCACTCCACTCACTCACTCACTCACTCACTCACTCACTCACTCACTCACTCACTCACTCACTCACTCACACACTCACTCACTCACTCACTCACTCACTCACTCACTCACTCACTCACTCACTCACTCACTCACTCACTCACTCACTCACTCACTCACTCACTCACTCACTCACTCACTCACTCACTCACTCACTCACTCACTCACACACACCACTCACTCACTCACTCACTCACATCACTCACCACTCACTCACTCACTCACTCACTCACCACTCACTCACTCACTCACTCACCTCACTCCACTCACTCACCTCACTCACTCACTCACTCACTCACATCACTCACTCACTCACTCACTCACTCACTCACTCACTCACTCACTCACTCACTCACTCACTCACTCACTCACTCACTCACTCACTCACTCACTCACTCACTCACTCACTCACTCACTCACTCACTCACTCACTCACACTCACTCACCTCACTCACTCACTCACTCACCACTCACTCACTCACTCACTCACTCACTCACTCACTCACTCACTCACTCACTCACTCACTCACTCACTCACTCACTCACTCACTCACTCACTCACTCACTCACTCACTCACTCACTCACTCACTCACTCACTCACTCACTCACTCACTCACTCACTCACTCACACTCACTCACTCACTCACACACTCACTCACTCACTCACTCACTCACTCACTCACTCACTCACTCACTCACTCACTCACTCACTCACTCACTCACTCACTCACTCACTCACTCACTCACTCACTCACTCACTCACTCACTCACTCACTCACTCACTCACTCACTCACTCACTCACTCACTCACTCACTCACTCACTCACTCACTCACTCACTCACTCACTCACTCACTCACTCACTTCACTCACTCACTCACTCACTCACTCACTCACTCACTCACTCACTCACTCACTCACTCACTCACTCACTCACTCACTCACTCACTCACCTCACTCACTCACTCACTCACTCACTCACTCACTCACTCACTCACTCACTCACTCACTCACTCACTCACTCACTCACTCACTCACTCACTCACTCACATCACTCACTCACTCACTCACTCACTCACTCACTCACTCACTCACTCACTCACTCACTCACTCACTCACTCACTCACTCACTCACTCACTCACTCACTCACTCACTCACTCACTCACTCACTCACTCACTCACTCACTCACTCACTCACTCACTCACTCACTCACTCACTCACTCACTCACTCACTCACTCACTCACTCACTCACTCACTCACTCACTCACTCACTCACTCACTCACTCACCACTCACTCACTCACTCACTCACTCACTCACTCACACTCACTCACTCACTCACTCACTCACTCACTCACTCACTCACTCACTCACTCACTCACTCACTCACTCACTCACTCACTCACTCACTCACTCACTCACTCACTCACTCACTCACTCACTCACTCACTCACTCACTCACTCACTCACTCACTCACTCACTCACTCACTCACTCACTCACTCACTCACTCACTCACTCACTCACTCACTCACTCACTCACTCACTCACTCACTCACTCACTCACTCACTCACTCACATCACTCACTCACTCACTCACTCACTCACTCACTCACTCACTCACTCACTCACTCACTCACTCACTCACTCACTCACTCACTCACTCACTCACTCACTCACTCACTCACTCACTCACTCACTCACTCACTCACTCACTCACTCACTCACTCACTCACTCACTCACTCACTCACTCACTCACTCACTCACTCACTCACTCACTCACTCACTCACTCACTCACTCACTCACTCACTCACTCACTCACTCACTCACTCACTCACTCACTCACTCTCACTCACTCACTCACTCACTCACTCACTCACTCACTCACTCACTCACTCACTCACTCACTCACTCACTCACTCACTCACTCACTCACTCACTCACTCACTCACTCACTCACTCACTCACTCACTCACTCACTCACTCACTCACTCACTCACTCACTCACTCACTCACTCACTCACTCACTCACTCACTCACTCACTCACTCACTCACTCACTCACTCACTCACTCACTCACTCACTCACTCACTCACTCACTCACTCACTCACTCACTCACTCACTCACTCACTCACTCACTCACTCACTCACTCACTCACTCACTCACTCACTCACTCACTCACTCACTCACTCACTCACTCACTCACTCACTCACTCACTCACTCACTCACTCACTCACTCACTCACTCACTCACTCACTCACTCACTCACTCACTCACTCACTCACTCACATCACTCACTCACTCACTCACTCACTCACTCACTCACTCACTCACTCACTCACTCACTCACTCACTCACTCACTCACTCACTCACTCACTCACTCACTCACTCACTCACTCACTCACTCACTCACTCACTCACTCATCACTCACTCACTCACTCACTCACTCACTCACTCACTCACTCACTCACTCACTCACTCACTCACTCACTCACTCACTCACTCACTCACTCACTCACTCACTCACTCACTCACTCACTCACTCACTCACTCACTCACTCACTCACTCACTCACTCACTCACTCACTCACTCACTCACTCACTCACTCACTCACTCACTCACTCACTCACTCACTCACTCACTCACTCACTCACTCACTCACTCACTCACTCACTCACTCACTCACTCACTCACTCACTCACTCACTCACTCACTCACTCACTCACTCACTCACTCACTCACTCATCACTCACTCACTCACTCACTCACTCACTCACTCACTCACTCACTCACTCACTCACTCACTCACTCACTCACTCACTCACTCACTCACTCACTCACTCACTCACTCACTCACTCACTCACTCACTCACTCACTCACTCACTCACTCACTCACTCACTCACTCACTCACTCACTCACTCACTCACTCACTCACTCACTCACTCACTCACTCACTCACTCACTCACTCACTCACTCACTCACTCACTCACTCACTCACTCACTCACTCACTCACTCACTCACTCACTCACTCACTCACTCACTCACTCACTCACTCACTCACTCACTCACTCACTCACTCACTCACTCACTCACTCACTCACTCACTCACTCACTCACTCACTCACTCACTCATCACTCACTCACTCACTCACTCACTCACTCACTCACTCACTCACTCACTCACTCACTCACTCACTCACTCACTCACTCACTCACTCACTCACTCACTCACTCACATCACTCACTCACTCACTCACTCACTCACTCACTCACTCACTCACTCACTCACTCACTCACTCACTCACTCACTCACTCACTCACTCACTCACTCACTCACTCACTCACTCACTCACTCACTCACTCACTCACTCACTCACTCACTCACTCACTCACTCACTCACTCACTCACTCACTCACTCACTCACTCACTCACTCACTCACTCACTCACTCACTCACTCACTCACTCACTCACTCACTCACTCACTCACTCACTCACTCACTCACTCACTCACTCACTCACTCACTCACTCACTCACTCACTCACTCACTCACTCACTCACTCACTCACTCACTCACTCACTCACTCACTCACTCACTCACACTCACTCACTCACTCACTCACTCACTCACTCACTCACTCACTCACTCACTCACTCACTCACTCACTCACTCACTCACTCACTCACTCACTCACTCACTCACTCACTCACTCACTCACTCACTCACTCACTCACTCACTCACTCACTCACTCACTCACTCACTCACTCACTCACTCACTCACTCACTCACTCACTCACTCACTCACTCACTCACTCACTCACTCACTCACTCACTCACTCACTCACTCACTCACTCACTCACTCACTCACTCACTCACTCACTCACTCACTCACTCACTCACTCACTCACTCACTCACTCACTCACTCACTCACTCACTCACTCACTCACTCACTCACTCACTCACTCACTCACTCACTCACTCACTCACTCACTCACTCACTCACTCACTCACTCACTCACTCACTCACTCACTCACTCACTCACTCACTCACTCACTCACTCACTCACTCACTCACTCACTCACTCACTCACTCACTCACTCACTCACTCACTCACTCACTCACTCACTCACTCACTCACTCACTCACTCACTCACTCACTCACTCACTCACTCACTCACTCACTCACTCACTCACTCACTCACTCACTCACTCACTCACTCACTCACTCACTCACTCACTCACTCACTCACTCACTCACTCACTCACTCACTCACTCACATCACTCACTCACTCACTCACTCACTCACTCACTCACTCACTCACTCACTCACTCACTCACTCACTCACTCACTCACTCACTCACTCACTCACTCACTCACTCACTCACTCACTCACTCATCACTCACTCACTCACTCACTCACTCACTCACTCACTCACTCACTCACTCACTCACTCACTCACTCACTCACTCACTCACTCACTCACTCACTCACTCACTCACTCACTCACTCACTCACTCACTCACTCACTCACTCACTCACTCACTCACTCACTCACTCACTCACTCACTCACTCACTCACTCACTCACTCACTCACTCACTCACTCACTCACTCACTCACTCACTCACTCACTCACTCACTCACTCACTCACTCACTCACTCACTCACTCACTCACTCACACACTCACTCACTCACTCACTCACTCACTCACTCACTCACTCACTCACTCACTCACTCACTCACTCACTCACTCACTCACTCACTCACTCACTCACTCACTCACTCACTCACTCACTCACTCACTCACTCACTCACTCACTCACTCACTCACTCACTCACTCACTCACTCACTCACTCACTCACTCACTCACTCACTCACTCACTCACTCACTCACTCACTCACTCACTCACTCACTCACTCACTCACTCACTCACTCACTCACTCACTCACTCACTCACTCACTCACTCACTCACTCACTCACTCACTCACTCACTCACTCACTCACTCACTCACTCACTCACTCACTCACTCACTCACTCACTCACTCACTCACTCACTCACTCACTCACTCACTCACTCACTCACCTCACTCACTCACTCACTCACTCACTCACTCACTCACTCACTCACTCACTCACTCACTCACTCACTCACTCACTCACTCACTCACTCACTCACTCACTCACTCACTCACTCACTCACTCACTCACTCACTCACTCACTCACTCACTCACTCACTCACTCACTCACTCACTCACTCACTCACTCACTCACTCACTCACCTCACTCACTCACTCACTCACTCACTCACTCACTCACTCACTCACTCACTCACTCACTCACTCACTCACTCACTCACTCACTCACTCACTCACTCACTCACTCACTCACTCACTCACTCACTCACTCACTCACTCACTCACTCACTCACTCACTCACTCACTCACTCACTCACTCACTCACTCACTCACTCACTCACTCACTCACTCACTCACTCACTCACTCACTCACTCACTCACTCACTCACTCACTCACTCACTCACTCACTCACTCACTCACTCACTCACTCACTCACTCATCCACTCACTCACTCACTCACTCACTCACTCACTCACTCACTCACTCACTCACTCACTCACTCACTCACTCACTCACTCACTCACTCACTCACTCACTCACTCACTCACTCACTCACTCACTCACTCACTCACTCACTCACTCACTCACTCACTCACTCACTCACTCACTCACTCACTCACTCACTCACTCACTCACTCACTCACTCACTCACTCACTCACTCACTCACTCACTCACTCACTCACTCACTCACTCACTCACTCACTCACTCACTCACTCACTCACTCACTCACTCACTCACTCACTCACTCACTTCACTCACTCACTCACTCACTCACTCACTCACTCACTCACTCACTCACTCACTCACTCACTCACTCACTCACTCACTCACTCACTCACTCACTCACTCACTCACTCACTCACACTCACTCACTCACTCACTCACTCACTCACTCACTCACTC